>JAPYYJ010002997.1:0-12066 GCA_028533885.1 Nasua narica | reverse complement strand
CAATAGCCAAACTGTGGAAAGAACCAAAATGCCCTTCAACAGATGAATGGATAAGGAAGATGTGGTACATCTATACAATGGAATATTATGCCTTCATCAGAAAGGATGAATATCAACTTTTGTATCAACATGGACAGGACTAGAAGAGATTATGCAGAGTGAAATAAGTCAAGCGGAGAGAGTCAATTATCTTATCGTTTCACTTACGTGTGGAGTATAAAGAAAATCATGGAGGGCATTGTGAGAAGGAAGGGAAGGGCGAATGGGGGGAAATCGGAGGGGTTGATGAACCATGAGAGACTGTGGACTCTGAGCAACAAACTGAGGGTTTTGGAGGGGATTATCTGTTTTGTGAGTGTTGAGTTTGAGGAGTTCTTTATAGATATTAGATATCAGACCTTTGTCTGTAGGGTCATTTGTGAATATCTCAATACCCTGGTGGTGGGTATTGAGAAGGGTACGTATTGAATGGAGCACTGGGTGTGGTGCATGAACAATCAATCTTGTAACACTGAAAAATTAAAATAAACATATTTGGGGAGAAAAGAAAAGAAAAGGTGCATGTTGCTGAGGTTGACACACAAAGCACTCTGCAAAACTCTGCCATGTTCATATTAAAAGGATGTGCAAAGAGAGTTAAGGGGAGACTCTAGGCACACTGGAGGCTGCATAGCTGCTTGGAAGAAGTTAAGTGAGCCCAAGACACTGTGTGAAAGGGTGGAGCAGGCACAGGAGATTCTTTCCCCCACACTGAACTACTCCTTCCCTTGGCTTTCTCCTAGACCCAGGTGATAGTACTTCACTGCACCTTGAGTATCTTGAAGCACTACATCAGGTTCTTGTCTGTATGTCCCAAGGCAGGGAATCAGAAATAAGTTTGTTTTTGTATACTGAGACACTAAACAGAATAAAAATTTAACACACTACTGGGGGGACAAGGTGGTGGCAGAGTAGGGGATCTCATTTCATCTGGTCCCTCAAATTTAGCTGGATATCTATTAAGCCATTCTGAACACATATGAGTTCAACCTGAGATGTAAGATTTATCTGGATCTCCACAGCAGAAAAAGAACTGCTTTTTGCAAAGTAGGATGTGCAGAACCTTGAATCTTTGGGGGAGATATTGGAGGATGAATGGAGGGGGTAGGGATCCTCCATAAGCCAGCCACTGGAAAGTGATATAACACCAGAGCAAGAAAACGGGACCTTGGAAGCCTGCTCTAGTGGGAGGCACCCCTTTCTGAAAAGGGCACAGGGGGTGAATAAGGCAGAATTTGAGAGCACAGGCAGAAAATGAGAGCACAGGCAGACCACACTGTGGTCTCATAATTCCAGGAGACTCAGAAGGAATGGGGGAGCCTGAACCAATAGAGTGTCCAAGCAGTGGAGCAGAGAGACTGGTTTTGGTCAGCGATCCCAGAAGGGACTCTCAGCTTTATGGTCCCCATAAACCGGAACTGAGCTGATAGGATGAGTGCTCTTGGTCTGACTACCCTGAAAAGGACTAGAAGGTGAGAGCTGTTTAACATCCTAGGGGAGATATAAAATGGCTTATACCTATGACAGGATAACAGCTCTCTGGGTTGTGTGGCCCATTAAAGAACACTGGGGCAGCACTAAGCATGACAAGGGAGCTGTGGAAGAGGGTGTGCGTGTGTGCCCATGGCAAGTAGCAGTTGCAAAGTCACAAAGCACAGAGATGCTGGTGGGTCCCCATTACTCCCCCAGGAGAGGTGTGGTGGGTGTGAATTGTGTGAGTCTGTGGGGTTTGGTACACACAGAGGTGGAGACAGTTTGACCTGGAGGGGCAGATCACGACTTTGAGGCTCTGAGCTGAAGATTCCAACAGGGCCTTATTTGCTCTGACTCTCTAAAGAGAATTAGAAAGATGCCAGGGAACAAAAGTCACACAGTCCGTGAGCTCATATTAAGCCCATCCACCTGAAAAGGGGTGGGGCAACTCCACCCAGACCAAAGATGCCTGAGAAGCCAAGAGCCAAGCGGCAGGTCCTTCCCCCAGAAGACAGAATGGGATATTGACAAAAGCAACATGTCAGATAGCAATCATGAAGTCAATAGCTAGGCTTGAAAAAAAGCATTAGTGACAATATAGAATCTCTAAGGGTAGCAAAGAGATTGAATCAGGCTGAACTTAAAAAAGCTATGAATGAGATGCAGTCTAAACTGGATACTCTAACAGCCAGGATAAATGAGGCAAAACAATGAATCAGTGATCTAAAAGATCTAAAAGAAGGGAAGTAAACTGAGGAAAATAGGGATAAGCAGCTAGTAGCCCATAAAAATAGACGCAGAGAGATCAATGATGCCATGAAATATTCCAATGTCAGAATTATTAGGATCCCCAAGGAGGTAGAGGGAGAGAGAGGACTAGAAGGGATATTTGGGCAAATCATAGCTGAGAACTTCCCTAATCTGGGGAAGGAAATAAGCATTTGTCTCCAAGAGGCAAAGAGAACACCTCCCAAAATCAATAAAAATAGTTCAGGACCCTGACATATAATAATAAACCTTGCACTCATTAGAGCCAAGGAAGCTATCCTGAGAAGAGCTAGGGGGAAGAGATTTCTTAGTACAGAGGAAGGAATGTCTGAATAACAACAGACTACCAACAGAGGCCTGGAAAGCCAGAAAGGACTCGCAAGACAGATTCAGGGTACTAAATGAGAAGAACACACAGCCAAGAATACTTTATTCAGCAAGGCTCTCATTCAGAATAGAAGAAGAGATAAAGAGCTTCCAAGACAGACAGAAACTGAAAGAATATGTGACCACCAAGCCAGCCCTACAAGAGATATTAAAGTTGATTCTGTAAAAGAAGAAAGACCCCAAGAGTAATATAGACCAGAAATTAACATAGACAATCTAGAGAAACAGGGACTTTACAGGCAATACAATGGCACTAAATTCACCTTTCAAAAGTTACTCTCAATATGAATGGGATGAATGCTCCCATCAAAAGACACAGGACTTCAGATTGGGTAAAAAAGCAAGACCCATCCATTTGCTGTTGACAAGAGACTCATTTTGAACCTAAAGACAAGGGATATGGATCAAAGCAACATGTCAGTGAATGAAGAACCATTTACCATGCAAATGGATCTCAAAAGAAAGCTGGGGTAGCAATTTTCATATTCGACAAATTATATTTTAAACCAAAGACTGTAATAAGAAATATAGAGGGACACTTAAAGGGTCTATCCAACAAGAAAATCTAACAATTGTAAATAATCTCTGCCTCCAACATGGGAACAACCAATTACATGAGCCAGTTCTTAACCAAAATAAATAACCAGATCAACAATAATAAATTAATAGTAGGAGATCTTAACACTCTAAGCAATGGACAGATCATCTAAGCAGAAGATAAACAAAGAAACAAGAGCTTTGAATGACACATTGGACCAGATGAGCTTTGTAGATGTATATAGAACATTCCATCCTAAAACAACAGAATACTCATTCTTCTCAAGTGCACATGGAATTTCCTCCAGAATAGACCACATATGGGTTACAAATCAGGTCTCAGCTGATACCAAAAGATCGAGATTATACCATGCATGTTATCAGACCACATTGTCTTGAAACTGGAACTCAATCACAAGAAAAATTTGGAAGGAATTCAAACACTTGGAAGTTAAAGAACATCCTGCTAAAGAACAATTGGATCAACCAGGAAATTAAAGAAGAACTTAAATAATTCATGGAAACTAATGAGAATGAAAACACATCAGTCCAAAACCTATGAGATACTGCAAAGGTGGTCATAAGAGGGAAATACATAGCCATCCAAGCCTCTCTCATAAAATTAGAAATGTCCCAAATGCACAAGCTAACCTTACACCTAAAGGAGCTGGAGAAATAATAGCAAATAAATCCTAAACAAGCAGGAGAAGAGAAATAATAAAGATTAGAGCAGAGATCAATGAAATAGAAAACAGAAAGACAATAGAACAAATCAATGAAACTAGAAGCTTATTCTTTGAAAGAATTAATAAAATAAGCCTCAGACCAGACTTATCTAAAAGAAAAGAGAAAGGACCCAAATTAATAAAATCATGAATGAAAGGAGAGAGATCACAACTAACACCAAGGAAATAGAAACAATTATTAGAAATTATTACTAGCAACTTTATGCCAATAAATTAAGCAACCTGGAAGAATGAATACCTTCCTGGAAATATAAACTACCAAGCCTGGAACAAGAAGAAATAGACAATCTGAATAGACTAATAACTAGTAACGAAATTGAAGCAGTAGCCAAAAATGTCCCAAAAAACAAGAGTGCAGGGCCAGATGACTTCCCAGGGGAATTCTACCAAATATTTAAAGAAAAAATAATACTTATCATAAGGAAACTGTTTCAAGAAACAGAAGGAAAACTTCCAAACTCATTCTATGAGGCCAGCATTACCCTGATCCTGAAACCAGGCAAGGACCCTCTCAAAAATGAGAATTACAGATCAATATATCTGATGAACATGGATGCAAAAATACCCAACAAGATTCTAGCCAATAAGATCCAACAGTGCATTCAAAGGATTATTCACCATGACCAAGTGGGATTTATTCCTGGGATACAAGGCTGGTTCAACACTTGCAAATCAATCAACATGATAGAGCACATTAATAAAAGAAAATATAAGAATTTAGTGATCCTCTCAATTGATGCAGAAAAAGCATTTGACAAAATGCAATATCCTTTCCTGATTAAAACTCTTCAGAGTATAGGGATAGAGGGAACTTTCCTCAATATCATAAAAACCATATATGAAAAGTCCACAGCGAATATCATTATTAATGGGGGAAAACTGAGAGCTTTTCCTTTAAGGTCAAAAACATGACAGGGATGCCCATTCTGACCACTCTTGTTCAACATAGTACTAGAAGTCCTAGCATCAGCAATCAGACAACAAAAAGAAATAAAAGACATTCAAAATGGCAAAGAAGAAGTCAAACTTTCTCTCTTCATAAATAACATGATACTTTATGTGGAAAACCCAAAAGAACCCAAAAGAATTCATCCCTAAATTATTAGAACTTATACAGCAATTCAGCAACGAAGGAGGATACTAAATCAATGCACAGAAATCAGTGGCATTTCTACACACTAACAATGTGACTGAAGAAAGAGAAATTAAGGAATTGATTCCATTTACAATAGCACCAAAAAACCATAAAATACCTAGGTATAAACCTAACCAAAGAGGTAATGAATCTATACTGTAGAAACTACAGAAGACTTATGAAAGAATTTGAAGAAGACACAAAGAACTGAAAAAATATTTCATGCTCACAAATTAGAAGAGTAAACATTGTGAAATTATCTGTGCTGTCCAGAGCAACCAACACTTTCAGTGCAATCCCTATCAAAATACTATCAACATTTTTCAGAGCTAGAAGAAACAATCCTAAAATTTGTATGGAACCAGAAAAGACCTGGAATCACCATGGGATTGTTGAAGAAGAAAACCAAAGCTGGGGACATCACAATGCCTGACTTCAAGTTATCGTACAAAACTGTGATCATCAACATAGCATAGCATGGTATTAGCAAACAAACATACAAGAAACAAACACATAGATCAGTGGAACAGAATAGAGACCCCAGAAATGGACCTTCAACTCTAGGGTCAAGAAATCTTTGACAAAGTAGGAAAGACTGTCCAATGGAGGAAAGACAGTCTCTTCAATAAATGGTACTGGGAAAATGGATAGCCACATGCAGAAGAATGAAACTGGACCATTTTCTTATGCCATACATAAAGATAAAGTCAAAATGGATGAAAGACCTCAATGTGTGACAAGAATCCATCATAATCCAAGAGGAGAAAATAGCAGTAACTTCCACAACTTTGGCCACAGTGACTTCTTTCAAGACATGTCTCTAAAGGTAAGGGAAACAAAAACATGGGGGGAAATCGGAGGGGGTGATGAACCAGGAGATACTGTGGACTCTGAGCAACAAACTGAGGGTTTTGGAGGGGAGGGGTGGGGGGGTGGGCGAGCCTGGTGGTGGGTATTGAGAAGGGCATGTATTGCATGGAGCACTGGGTGTGGTGCATGAACAATCAATCTTGTAACACTGAAAAATTAAAATAAACATATTTGGGGAGGAAAAAAACATAAAAAAAATGAACTTTTGGGACTTTATCAAGTAAAAAACTTTTGCACAGCAAAGGAAACAGTCAATAAAACTAAGAGGCAACCCACAGAATGGGAGAAGATATTTGCAAATGTCATTACAGATAAAGGGCTGATATCCAAGATCTATAAAGAACTCCTTGAACTCAACACCCAAAAAACTAATCCAGTCAAGAAATGGATGGAAGACATGAACAGACACTCGTCCAAAGAAGATATACAAATGGCTAACAGACACATGAAAAAAATGTTCAACATCATTAGCCATCAAGGAAATACGAATCAAAACCACTATGAGATACTACCTTACACTAGTTAGATTGGCCAAAATCAACACGACAGGAAACAACAAATGTTGGTAAGGTTGGGGAGAAAGGGAAACCTTCTTACACTGTTGGTGAGAATGCAAGCTGGTAAGGTCACTTTGGAAAACAGTATGGACGATCCTCAAGATGTTATAAATAGAGCTAACCTATGACCCAAGAATTACACTACTGAGTATTTACCTCAAAGATACAGATATAGTGAAAAGAAGGGGCACATGCTCCCCAGTGTTCATAGCAGCAATGTCCACAATAGCCAAACTATGGAAGGAGCCAAGATGTCCTTCAACAATTGAATGGATAAAGAAGTTGTGGTTCATATGCACAATGGAATATTACTCAGCCATCAGAAAGGATGAATATCCACCATTTGCATCAACATGTATGGAACTGGAGGGGATTATGCTAAGTGAAATAAATCAAGCAGAGAAAGACAATTATCATATGGTTTCATTCATATGTGGAGCATAAGGAATAGCACAGATAACCACAGGGGAAGGGAGGGAAAACTGAATGGGAAGAAGTCAGAGAGGGAGACAAACCATGAGAGATTCTGAACTCCAGAAAACCAACTGAGGGTTACAGAAGGGAGGAGGTGGGGGAATGGGGTAACTTTGTGATGGATATTAAAGAGGGCACATGTGGTGATGAGCACTGGGTGTTATATGTAACTAATGAATCATTGATACTACATCAAAAACTAATGATATAGTAAGCCAATATGTTGGCTAATTGAACATAATAAAAAAATTTTAACACACTATTTAATCAATCTGATAAATAACAAATCTTTGAGATTATATTTATTTTTTCAACAACATAAAAAATCCTTAAAATAATAAATTACTGATTCCTATGACTTAAGGAAAACCTCCTTTCTTAATAATGACAGTCATTATTGAATACCCACCTGTGTCCTCATCACTGTTAATTTTTTTTCTTTTTTTCTTTTTTTTTAAGTAGGCTCCATATCAAGCATGGAGCCCAGTGCAGGGCCCAAATCCACAATCCTGAGACTAAGACATGAGCTGAGATCATGAATTGGATACTTAACCAAATGAAGCACCCCGATGCCCCTCATCACTGTTAGCTTTTATATGCCTTCTCCAGCCTTCACCAAAACATTGCCAAACATTTATTATTCATTCCCATTTAAAAAGGGGAAGAGGGAATATAGCTAGAGAAGCTTAGCAAATTGCTCAAGGCAAAGTTGAAAGATCCCTGCTTTTCTAATATAATAGAAAAACTAGAGGATTACAGGCCCTCTGTAATCTCCCACACTAGCAGGACCCTTTTTCCAAAGGTCCTTTCTCATGAAACCCCATGTGCACAAGAGACAGGCAGAGCAGACTTTCAAATAAGGACTTCTCTAAAATCTGGAATTGTCAGAAAGTTTCTGTGAGAAATAACATTATGTCCTACCCTCCCCTACTGGGACTTTCTCACCAAATCCTTCAGGAGGATGTCCTCTCACTTTCTCCACTTTGTGTAAGGTGATCCTATAATTGTTGTCCAAAACTGGAACATGTTTGAAAGAACAAAGGGAGATGCTTTTAACAATTATGCCAGGGTGATGGGTATAATTTGGGATAGTCCTGAGAAAACTTGGATGATAGATATCTTGCTTATATTGATCAAGGAACCTAAAGGTTTTACCCATCCCCAGGGTATTTACATCTTTTTTATTTTTTCTGCACAGGATTTTTTTATATTAGTTTCAGAGGTAGAATTTAGTGATTCAATAGTTGCATATAACACCCAGTTGCTCATTACATTATGTGCAATCCTTAATGCCTATCACCCAGGTACTCCATCCCCCACTCAACTACCCTCCAGTAACCCTCAATTTGTTTCCTAGTGTTCAGCATCTCTTATGGTTTGCCTCCCTATTTTCATCTTATTTTATTTTTCCTTTCCTTCCTCTCTGTTCATCTGTTTTGTTTCTTAAATTTCACATATGAATGAAATAATATGGTATTTGTCTTTCTCTGATGAACTTATTTTGCTTAGCATAATACCCTGTAGTTCCATCCATGTTGTTGCATATGGCAAGATATCATTCTTTTTGATCATTGAGTAGTATTCCATTATATATATAGACCACATCTTCTTTGCCCCTGGTATTTACATCTTAAGAGAAAATGAAGAAACTAATTTAGAAGAAACATTTTCAAGATGTTTCAAATGTTAGCATTTGTGGTAGGCTGAATAATGGTTCCCCCAAAGATGTCTCTGTCCTAATCTTGGAACCTGTGACTATACCACTTTACATGGCATATGCAGTTGTGATCAAGTTAATGTTCATGAGATGGAGAGAGTAGCCTAGATTATCCAGGTGAGGTTAATATAATCACAAGGTCCTTGTAAGAGAAAGGTGGGGGGGATCAAAGCAGGAAAGGATCTGTGACAGCAGAAGTGGGGTCAGAGTGACATGGGGCTGCAAGCCAAGGAATGCCAGTGGCCTCTAGGAGCCAGAAGAGGCAGGGAACCAATTCTCCCTTGAAACCTCCAAAAGGAGCCAGCCCTGCTGACACCTTGACTTTAACCATTAAATTGATTTCAGACTTCTGCCCGTGAAACTATAAGAGAATAAATCTCCTTTATTTTAAGCCACTGAATTTGTAGTAAATTGTTACCACAGCTATAGGAAATTAATACAGTATTCCATCAGAATAAAAAGCTTAAAAATACACACTATTTTGGATGAATCTGGAAAAGAGCTAAGAGCTTGGATTCTGTCCTGGAGTTAAATTTCACACCTCTAACAAACTATTCTTTTGTATTTGAGTCTTAGATGCTGCAGGATAAAATAGGCTGTACTCCACTCTCTAAATCTATTTACATCCATGAATTACAGATGAGCAAGAAAACCTCATACACATAAGAGACCAGGATTCTAATAATAATGGAACAAATAATTAATGAAATATAACCATAACAATAATGGCAAACAGTTGTTGTTCTTAGGGCTTACTATGAAAAATCATGTAGTAACCCTACATGGAAGGCAGAATTTTTATTATAGCTTTCAGATGAGAAAACTGAGGCAAAGAGAGGTTAAATAACTTTGCATAATAAATCCACTCACCAACAATTCCATTACAACACACCCACAACCCTTCATTCCATTTGTACTCAAAGATCATAACTAATATTCAGTGACTGTTTATCATGGCCAGGCACTATTGAAGTGTTTCAGATCTATTAACCCATTTAGTCCTCAAAATGACCCCATGTAGTAGGTACTATTATCATCCCACTTTATGGATAAGAAAACAGACCCAGAGAGAGGAAGAAATCACCCCCCTCCCAGTCACATGGCTTAAAATAATAAATTACTGTCACATGGCTAGGAAGTAACAGTGAGTTTCCTACCCAAGCAAACTGAACCCAGAGCTGAAACACTGCCCTCTCCATGACGTAAAGACAGACCTGAAGATGTGAAACATGCACACACCTACTGGGCACTGGGAGTAGGAGGCAAAGCTGGGAGACTCAGAGAAAGACAGTAGAAATGATGGGACCAAAGGCCTAGGAGTGGAAGTCCAGTCAAAGTGATAGAAGGTGTGGTTCTCTCAAAGGAAAGGAAAGGAAAGGGAAGGGAAGGGAAGGGAAGGGAAGGGAAGGGAAGGGAAGGGAAGGGAAGGGAAGGGGAAAGGAAAGAGGAAAGAAAAAATAAAATCCTGTATCCCAAATGCTATTTCCCTGATGTGGGTCTATCTAACCATAAGGAAAAATTACTCTCCACCTCACTATTTTTTAATCTATGTTAGCAAAGTTTGTTCTTATTCCATCTACGCTTTTATTGTGTGAAATTAATCCATTTTGAAGTAGACAAGAGTATAAATAAATGAAACAAGGTATGACCCCAAACACCCCACTTTCCCTGTATGCAATGATAGAGGTATCAATGGCCCAAGAAGCAAGGTATCAATGGCCCAAGAAGCAAGGTATCAATGGCCCAAGAAGCAAGGACACAACCACTAGAAGGGACAAGTTCTCAAGCAGGGACAGTGTCAGCCCTGGGAAGTCATCATATGTGTGTAGTAGGAGGGAATGGACTGTAAGTCCCTTGTCTCATTAACAATATTAACAGGCATGATGCCACCAGCATTGATGGCATCTTCATGCAGCAAGGAAATCTCAGCTTAAGGGAGTAGAATACAGCCCATGACCCTTCCCAGGAATGGATTGTTCCAGTTTTAGTGCATTGCACAGACCTCTAACATTTTGCTTTTGGCCTGAAAATTTTAATGATCACTTGATATTTCTACCAGAGGTTTAGCTAAAAGAAAGATACAAATGGTTGCTTGAAGATAAAGTGGCATCATTCTGGAATCTTCCACATCATCCCCAGTCAGTAAATGTGCACTGTGGACCTTCATTAAGGAGAGTTGGAGAAGTTAAGGAGATTGAAATTTGTAGACGGTGTGTTAATTTCACTGCCAACATCCTTCAAGATCCAGCATACTGGGTACCATTTACTTTTTCTTAATAATTCATATTATGCACTAAAGAAAAAAGATGAAGTACACCTCCTGCTCCCATTTCTTTTCTTCTGTGTTCACAGTCCCACCCCAATCTTGACTACTTTCTAAAGATATTCCACAGCTGACTAAAGTCTGATCACAATAATAAGATAACAGAAAAATCTTCTGAAATGGAAGAGCCAAGTAATTGATCTTATTTTGGTATTTCCTTCTTCCTCTACCCAAACATATCTGAACTTCACCTGAAGGAGGAGGAGGAGGAGCAGGAGGAGGAGGAGGAGGAGGAGAGGAAGGGGAGGAGGAAGAGGAAGAGGAGGAAGAGGAGGAAGAGGAAGAGGAGGAAGAGGAAGAGGAGGAGGAGGAGGAAGAGAAGGTGGCCTGTGCAAATATCAAAACTCCATGTGAAGACTGAAATCCCCAGTATGAACAAGAAGCATTTTCAGGTGGAGGGAAAATGTGCCTGGAAAGATTATTAGTCCATATTCAAGTTGTTTCTTTCCTTTAAAAAACAAAAAAACAAAACAAACAAAAAAAAACATTTAATACATATTTTTTAATATCTTACAACTTAATTTAATTTTATTTTTTTCAGTTTTCCATGGTTGTTTATGCAACACACCCCGTGAACCAGCAATACATGCCCTCCTTAACACCCACTACCAGGCTCACCCATCCCTCCACCCCCCTCCTTTCCGAAACCTTCAGTTTGTTCCTCAAAGTCCATAATCTTTCATGCTTCATCTCCCCCTCCAATTTCCCCCAATTCACTTTTCCTTTCCTTTTCCTAATATCCTCCATGTTATTTCTTTGTTCCATAGGTAAGTGAAACCATATGATAGTTGATTGTCTCTGCTTGACTTATTTCACTCAGCAGAATCTCTTCCATTGCTGCCCAGGTTGATACAAAAGTTGGGTATTCATCCTTTCTGATGGCTGTGTAATATTCCGTTGTATATATGGACATCTTCATTATCCATTCATCTGTTGAAGGGCATCTCGGCTCTTGACAAGTTTTACAATATGACAAAGATGGGGACCACAGAGAGAAATGCTTCATGTATTTCCTCATGAGGCATATAATTTTAAATTAT
>JAPYYJ010002996.1:0-12067 GCA_028533885.1 Nasua narica | reverse complement strand
AAAAAAAAAAAAGAATGAAAAGGCTGTGTCTGTCACGGATATCACTGTATTATACTTACCTGGAGGTGTCCATCTGGGGATGTGGAGTGACCGAAACAACATGGGACCAGGAAACAGAACATCTGGGCTATGAATCTACTCTATCATTAATGTGTCCTCTCTGGGCCTTGGTACCAACTTCTGTAGGAAAAAAAAAGGCTTGGGGGGTGACGGTCATGTAGCATTAAATTTTATCAGTGTTTCCTAATCTATTTGAGAATTTGAATCATCTGGGAAACTTTAAAATATATAGTTTCTCAAGTCCCATGAATACATATTCTGATTTAACAGGACTGGGGTACAGACTAGGGTGGGGGTTCTGCATTTTTCAAAAGCCCCTGCCTTAGGCAATTCTTTTTTTTTTTTTTCAAAGATTTCACTCATTTATCTGACAGAGAGGAGAGAGATCACAAGTAGGCAGAGAGGCAGGCAGAGAGAGAGGGGGAAACAGGCTCCCCGCTGAGCAGAGAGCCCGATGCGGGGCTGGATCCCAGGACCCCGAGACCATGACCCCAGCCAAAGGCAGAGGCCCCAACCCACTGAGCCATCCAGGAACCCCCTGCCTTAGGCAATTCTGATGTAAAAATCAGATTTAGAGACCCTGGGCCACAGGATCTCTTCCTCCCAGTTCTGAATTTCTTCAATGCGAAAATTTTTCTTCATTGTGAAATTTTCTTCAGTGTGAAAATTCTTCACATCTCTTGAAGTACTGAGCATCCATCCTATCAGATCCAAGCAATCCATCATCTGCCCCCACCCTTCTCAGTCCATCCAGCCTGTTTTTAGAGGCCGCCTGACCTCCAGGCCCATCTAAAAAGAAAATGCAAATTAAAATGGAAGGGCGGTGTCTTCTGATCCCCATCTCCACGCCCACTGCCACCTTCACATCCCCACCCCCCACTCCACCCCCTTCTATGGGTGCTGCCTTCCAAAGGCCGAGCCCTAGTCTCCAGCATTGCCATTACCATTCCAAGAGTATGACAAGGTACTGAATCCAACACGGAGATAGGAATTTTGACCCGTCTCAGAATTTACACACGGACCTGAACCCTCTGTGGATTCTCGCCTCTTCCCATAGGCATTTTTCTCCCTGGGCATGGTACTCTGGTTGTTTCCTCATCCTGCATTCTGCCAGATGGTCTGAAAGTTGGAGCTCTTAAAAAAAGGACACAGCATTCCCATTTTCCTGTGATGCTTTCAATCGTCAATGATCTTTCTTCCTTTTTTTCTTTCCCTGACCTGCCCCTCGTTCCCGCCCAGCCCCCTCCATCTCCTTCCATCAAGGAGAGGGTTCCGACCACTGCTCTACCCGCCCACTTAGAAAGGAGTGTGAGTGTTCAGTCCACCAGGAGGTCCGGGGAGAACGTGGCTCCCATCTCTTGCAGTTTTATGATGAGTCTCTTTCCTTTTCACAAGGCAGTTATTAATCATGACTGATGCCCACTGGCCAAGCCCAAACAATTGTGCGGCACACTCCACATACCACACAGTCACAAATGTTTGCCTTGCTCACCTGGGCGGGCACGAGGGCGCCATTGCTGCCGGGGAGGAGCCACAGGACCAGACCCGGGAGAGCAGTCTCTGCCTGCTGCCGGAGGCCCGGGACATCGGGCTTTTCCTATTCTGATTTTCCAGAACGAACATTCTTCATGATGAAAGGGCTGGGCTACCCACTTGCCCCCTGAGGAGATGGGAAGGGGAGCACATTCCACTCCGGAGCCAGAGTCCCCGGCTCTCTCCAGCCTGGGCTAATGATGGCTGGCCCATGTTTGGCCATGATGACAGGTCTTTCCCAAGATGTATTTTTACCCTCTGGACAAATAGCAGTTGGGCCGAGTAGGGCTTTTTATGAGTTGAGGTACTCCGAGCTGGAAAATAAACAGGCAGCTAATGAAATGTTCTTATGGAAACTGGCATAAATAATAACAAAGGAAACATCCTGTCCGCTGCGCCAACACCCTCGGGTGAGGGGCTATAAAAGCCTCTGGTCACTGGCCACGGTCAGACGTGGGGAACTCCGGCGGCGCTCCTGACCTGCCACCTGACCCGTCGGGACCATGGGGTGCTGCCCAGGGGACTGCTTCACCTGCTGCCCTCAAGACCAAGACTGCTGTGAAGTGTGCTGCTGCCAGCCCGCCTGCTGCGGCTGCTGCGGCCCCTGCTGCGCGTCCTGCTGCGGCTCCTGCTGCGGCTGCGGGGGCTCCGGCTGCGGAGGCTGCGGGAGCGGCTGCTGCGGGAGCGGCTGCTGCGGCTCCTCCGGCTGCGGCTCCGGCTGCGGGGGCTGCGGGAGCGGCTGTTGCGGGTCCGGCTGCTGCGGCTCGTCGGGGTGCTGCGGCCCTGTGTGCTGCCAGCCTACGCCTGTTTGCGAGACGAAGTGAAGCCCTCTGCCCCCTCCGCGGAGCTGGCCCGAGCTAAGCCTCCACCTGCTACGGGTGGGGAGACTCCTTGTCTCCAGGACATCCCTGGCTTCCAAGACAGCGTCCTGGCTCCCAAGACAGCGTCCTGCCTCCCGCGCTTTTTGTAGACAAGGGCTTGTTCTCCAACGCCTGCCCTGGTGTTTCAAGGCTCTGAGAGTAGGAGCCCTAAGCTGGTGAGAAAATGGAAACTGGGTTCCATCCAAAGTGATCCCTGAAGCTCACAGGGTGACTCGCCATGGCTTTATTTTCACGGACTTAAATGTCTTGTCACTGTAAGGCATCCTCTTACTCAAGGTGGCTTTGGGACTGACCTCCTCAGCTTTCTGCTGCTTTTGAGTGCAAAAATTTCTCTTTGTTAACTTCTTAATAAATTCGAGCTTGCTGGCATAACCGAATTAGTTCTCCTGCCTCTTCCTTGGCTCCCTCTTGGGCACTGGGCCAGGAAAATTTACTCTGGCATCCACAATTGGGTTTTTGAAATGTGGCTTGTGGGCCAGAATCCCCTTGAATCAGAATCACCTGGGGGCTAGTTAAAATGGAGATTCTGGAGCCCACCCCGAGAGCGAGACAGGTAGTTAGAATCCACAGGGGTGTAGCCTGGCAATTTTGTTTTAAATAAGAACCCCAGATATAGACTAAAGCTTCCACGGTCTGCATGAAGTTCACTTGGGGAGCTTTTAAAAATACAGATTCTTAGGCTTCACCACTAGAGATCTTATTCATTAGCTCCAGGGTGGCTGCTATGGGAACCTGCATTTTTAAAATGCAGTAAATGGGAAAATGCTGGGGCTGGCCAAGGTTTAATCTTGAGCAAGGGGCATGGCTTCCTTCTCCTAGAATGGTTCTGCAGGAGGCTCCAGATTTGGTCAGAACTTTCTAGCAAGGTCGGGAAGAGGCTTTGGTAAAACAAGCTTGATTTGAAATGGAAGAGAGTCCTCTGGCAGAACTTGGTGAACACAGTGCTTATGGATGTTCTGGGAATTCCAGTTTTTTCTTCTAGCCAAATGCTTTGGCAAAGTCTCCTTCTTCTGGGTTAGGTTTTCTTGTCCTGAAACCAGCTGTATTTCTTCTGCTTGAGTCCCAGGAATGAGAGGGGTGAGTGCTCATCTGCCAGGTGGGGCCTAAACCAGGTGTGTGTGAGTCCAGCTGGAAGGTGAAAATTCAGAAGATCATTGATTCAACTTTTCGTTGAACATGATCTTAAGCTACATGTGGAATAAAATTTATTTTGCTCTTGTCTTGGGAGAACAATATTTATTTTTCATTTCTGCAAAGCAATGTTTCATTCAACAAACAAGCAAAAATGTATTTTTTGATTATAAGCACGCCAATGATCTCTAACAATATGGAAAAATACGGAAAAATATGAAGGAGTAACAGCCATTTGGATTCTCAACATCAACTTCAGCATCTATTATTGACATAGGCATTTCCAGACTCCTTTCTAAGCATATTTAGAAATAAAACTGGAATTATACTTTTTTTATGTTTTTGCCTTTGAAAAAGTTGTTTTTTGTAAGCCAGCTTTATTAAGGTCTACCTTATATATAATAAGGTACGCACAATTGTAAGGTACAGTTTGATGAGATTCGACAATTGTATATACTTAAGTAACCACCATGGCACTCAAGATATAGAACTTGCCATCATCCCTCAAAATCTCCAGTGCCCCATTTGCAGGCAATCCTCCTCACCCCTGATCCCAGCCTTAGTCAACCATTGATCTTTATGTCACTATATTTCACCATTTCTAGAATCTCATGTAAATGAAGTCATTCAGTGTGAACTCTTTTCCACTTAGAATAACATTATTTATATTCCTCCTTGTGTCCGGTATCAACAGTCCATTCCTTTTTGTTAAATAATATTACATTGTATGAATAAAGTACATGAAAAAATATTCATCTACTGATGGGCATTTGTGTTGTCTCCAGTTTTTGGCTATTATGAAGAAAGCTATGAACATTTATGTATAAATTTTTGTGTGGACATATGTTTTCATTTATTTTAGCTAAATACCTAGGTGTTGGATTGCTGGATAAACAGTGCAGGAATGTTTAACTTTATAAAACACTACCCAACTGTTTTGCCATACCATTTTATATTCCCACCAGCAACGTCTGGAAGTTCCAGTTGCTACATGCCCTTGCCAACACTTGTTATTATCAGTCTTTTTATTTTTAGCTTCTCTAGCAGATGTATAGTGGTAGCTCATTGTATTTTCATCTCTTGATTTCATTTAAAAGCCCAGCAGTATTTGTTGTGTCTTACTTGGGAGAGAATTCAAAATTTGAGTCTGCTCTGGCTCAGTTTCAGACTCTACTATTTAGTTCATTTTTGCTCTTGTTGGAATTGGCATCTTAAGAACTAGCTTTTTAATTCCCAGGAAGAGACCACAACCAGAGGATGAGCATGCCATTAGGACAAAATTGCCGAGAGACCAATAGATCTGCATTGAGTAGTTGTGATTCAGATTAGCTGATTCTTGCATTGCTCATGGTCATGGTTTCCCAATGGGTGAGAGCAGGGTAGTGATTTCTTTGAATTACTGGCAAAGAGATGTACCTCTTAGTTGTCCACAGAGGTCCTCATTCATTCATCAATAAATATTGTGAGCTGCCTATGAGTCAAACATTACTCTAGGTGCTGGGTATATATCAGCGAATACACAAAATCCTTGCTCTCATGGTGCTTATATAATGTTAAGGGAGATGAGAGCTATAAGAATAAAGTAGAAATAGGCTTGATTGTTAAAATATCTGTTTATTCCATGTAGCATGGAAAGATTCTTTGAGATGACATTCCAGCATAACAGATGATGCCATGTTGAATTTCTCAGTTGAGAGAGTTTATAAGGGACTGTGGGAGGAAGGCCCTCTCCATGTAAATTTCGTTGCTGGCTTAGCTGCAGAAGAGAAAGTGGATGGAGAGGAACTGGAAAGGTGGAGATCAGGATCTTGGGGGCTCCTTCTCTGCTTCGCCCTCTGCAATGTTTTCCAAAAGTATTCTTATCCAATTGACTGAGAGCTACACCTCAAGGATGTCACTTCTTGTTCTTAATATTCCACTTTCAACCACTAGCTCTATTGATTCTGCCTCTTTACAACCTCTCATGTTGCTTCAGGCCCAAGGCACTGCCCAGTTCAGGTTGTCACTATGAAGTTTTTGAGTAATTTCCCCAGACACCTAATGGTCTCCCTGGCTTCAGACTTGCCCTCCTTCTCCTGTCCCTTCACCACAGCCAGGGAAGTCTCTTCAAAGTGCAAACGTGGCCAAGTTACTCCCCTGTTTAAAAAAACCAGGTGTCCGTGTAAAATCTAACTACGTGTCATGGTCCATAAGGCCTTTCATGATTAAGTGCCTAGTACCCTTCAAGTTCATTGCTGTTCCTTCCTATCCCTTGTACCTTTCATCCTGGCTGTGGAACAATTTACTGCTCCCCAGTTGTATCATGCTTTTGAGAAGACTTCCTTAATTTCCTAAACACCATGTTGGTGTTTCACCTGAGTGTGTCCATAGGACCCTGGGCATCCATTTGTCATGGCACTTGTACATATACTGTACCATAATTGCCTATGGATGTGTCTATTTCTCTCCTAAACTTGGACTCCTTGAGACAGGAATTGCAGCTCATTCTTTTTGTATCCCTTACACAGAACCCAATAATGGCTGAATTGAATGGATGATTGAAAGAGAAATTGAGTGAGTGATTGCATAAATTAATGAATAAAGGGAGAGATGACAAATAGATGACACAATGGTTCAGCTTTTCTAAGGGAGAAACTGCGTTTGCATTGACGTTGAGAGCACATAGTGGAGGCAGGCCTTTACTGAGCAAGGATGTCAGGCCTTGGTGTTTAGAAACCTAGGGTACATTTCTCATCTCATGTCTGTCTCAAATCGTAGCATTGACATGCTTTGAGAAAGCATTTGTGTTCTTTGCTTTTATTCACAAAGGTTTTGTAAAAAATCTCTTGTCTTTCCTCTTTACCCTTTGGGTCTTGGAGGTTTCTTTCTTTTAAAAGCTATTAAAATCACCAAAATCAAGAGGGATTCTTGAGGGTCACTGAATGTTTGAGGTGTGTGTGTTGGGGGGTGGAAGGAAAATGAGGAGGAGAAGCTGAGAGTCTGGGTCAAGTGCTTTCTAGGGATAGTATTTCTTTTTTTTTTTTAAAAGATTTTATTTATTTATTTAACAGAGAGAGAACACAAGCAGGCAGAGAGGCAGGCAGAGGCAGAGAGAGGAGCAGACTCCCTGCGGAGCAAGGAGCCCGATGCGGGACTCGATCCCAAGATGCTGGGATCATGACCTGAGCCAAAGGCAGCTGCCTAACCAACTGAGCCACCCAGGCGTCCCAACTAGGGATAGTATTTCTAGGTAGAGCCAGTGGTCTGGGGCAGGGTTGTTCATAGAATAGGATGGAGGACAACACAGTGGGCTGAGCCTATGACATGTGGCTTTGACAACGTCTCCTAAGAAAGGTCAGACTAGTCAGAATGATGAGGAGGAAGGAGAGCAGCCCTAGATTTAGGGGCAAGCAGGGTGGGACTGTTAGCAAGTGATTTAAACTTTCTGATTCCAACCTTTTCTTTCCTCTTATTTACCTGTAATGGGGGGAGATGAATTCCTATCTCAGAGGATTGCTGATGGTTTTAAATAAGACCATTGCTGTAAAGTGCAGTCATTTAAAATCCAGCCCAGACAGCCCCTCTCCGACAGAGCTCACTACTGCTCCTCTCTACTAATCCCTATATGTCTATTGTTGACTTTACTATAGCATTGCAATGAGTTTACTTGAAAGCGTGTGTGCCAAGCGGAGAGTGAGATCTGTGGGAATGGGTGAGTGGGTCCTATTCATGTAGGGACATCTGTGTTCCCCAGAGAACCTGGTGCAGAGGACTACAAGATGGATAAATTATAAGTTCCTTTCTGCTCATGACGCTCAGAAACACAGATCATTCAGTCTGAAGGCAATGATGCTTATTCCAAGATGACCGGTTGCTCCAAGGATTCCAAATTTAGTAAGTCAATAAACAAATGCTTCTTTATGGGTAGATAAACAACTTCCAGATCAACAAACCTTGGCATAATAAGATGTTCCTCTGAAAACTGGCTCAAACAGCAATGAGGAAAAGATGCAGGGGCTCCAAACAGCACATGTCAATGAGGGGGTATAAAAGTGAGGACCTCGGAGAGCTGTCCCAGTCAGGCAGTACCCCTCTCAGCACTCACAAGGGAGCAGAGGCACCTCCACCATGTCTGGAAACTGCTGTTCTAGGAAATGCCCATCCGTGCCAGGCATCTCTCTCTGCTCCACCGAGGTGAGCTGTGGAGGGCCTGTCTGCTTGCCTAGTTCCTGCCGGAGCCAGACATGGCAACTGGTGACTTGCGAAGGTAGCTGTGGGTCATCTAGGTGTGGCCCACAGTGCTGTCAGCCCTCTTGTGCCGTGAGCAGCTGTGCCCAGCCTGTGTGCTGTGAAGCCACCATCTGCGAGCCCACCTGTGCCGTGAGCAGCTGTGCCCAGCCGGTGTGCTATGAGGCCACCATCTGTGAGCCTTCTTGCTCAGTGAGCGGTTGCTGCCAGCCTGTGTGCTGTGAGGCCCCTTCCTGCCAGCCGGTTCTCTGTGTGCCCACTCCCTGCCACTCCATCATGTGCAAACCCAGCTGCTGCCAGCCAGTCATCTGTGAGCCCAGCTGCTGTTCAGCTGTCTGCACTGTGCCTAGTTCCTGCCAACCAGTGGTCTGTGAGCCCACTTGCTGTCAGCCGATCTGCCCCCCACCTAGCTGCTGTCCATCTGTCTGCTCTGTGGCTGATAGCTGCCAGGCTGTGTGCTGTGACCCCACGCCCTGTGAGCCACCTTGCTCAGAGCCCAGCAACTGCCAGCCGGCTCCCTGCGTGGCTCTGGTCTGTGAGCCTGTCCGTCTTCGCCCTGTCTGCTGTGTTCCAAGCCCTTGTGAGCCACCTCGTGTCTCCAGCACTTGCCAAGAGCCCTCTTGTTGCATCTCCAGCATCTGCCGATCCATCTGCTCTGAGCCCAGTCCCTGTTCAGCAAGTATCTGTGTGCCCAGTGCATGTCAACCTACCTGCTACATAGTCAAGCGCTGCCGGTCCACCTGCCGTGAGCCCGTTTCCTGCCCATCTACCTCCTGCCAACCTCTCTGCTGCCGTCCGGGGTCTTCTGCATCTGCCATCTGCCAACCAACTTGCTCTCGGACTTTCTACATACCCAGCTCCTGCAAACCGCCTTGCACCCCTTCGGTTTCTTACCGCCCAATCTGTCGTCCAATCTGTCGTCCGATCTGCTCTGGGCCCATCACTTACAGGCACCCATATGTGACGTCCATCTCCTATCGCCCTGCCTGCTACCGCCCCTGCTACTCCATCCTGCGCCGCCCGGCCTGTGTCACTTCACTCTCTTACCGTCCAATCTGCTCCCGTCTGCCTTGTGCTGACTCCTGTAACCGGAATTGCAAAAAATCTACTTCTAGCCAAGCAGATTGCGCTGACTCAACGTCCTGCAAGGCCGAGGTCTCAAACGCCACTCCCTGCCAGCCCAGTGAGGCCAAACCCACCAGCCCAACCGCCCACGAGGCTCCAGCCAGCCCGCCTACGGCCACCAAGCCTGCTGACCACTGATGTGGCCTCAGCCGATTCCTGCAAAGCAAACCTCCAGCTACGGAGAAACCTTAACTACGCTCCCCAAAGCTCACAATGACTTAGTTAGAAGCTTTCTGCACCATCACTTGCCATCTTCTTATACTTCAAAGAACTCACCAGAAATGTCAGTCTCCTAATGGTCCAAATGAAGGCGCCTTGGGCACCTAGAGTGTGTGTGTGTGGGGGGGTCATTCTGGGTTCCTGCCTGCTGCTGCCATCAAGCTGAGAAGAGCTGCTTCACCACATCATCTTGAGTCTCTTTCCCAGCACTAAGTTTTCTTATGTTCTCATGCATGTGCCTCCTTGTTGGGTGTGCTTAAGTTCATTGGGGACTTCTTCCATGAGAAAAAGATATTTAACTGTCCAATAAAGTGGCTAAGTTGAAGTGACACTCAACTCGTTGCCCTGTTAACATCATATTCTCATCAGCTAACTTGGTTTGTCTTTGACAGCGGCTTCATCCATTGATCTATCCAACAAGCTTTACTAGACAGCTGTTAGCCGGGGACCGTGTTAGGCTGTAGGAATGAGACGACTTGTATCTCAGTCCTTGTCCTCAGCGAGCTCACTATCGGGATGGGGGTGGGGGAGACAGATAGGCAGAGAGACAGTTACTTCATTGCCTTGTGCTAAGTACTGGGAGAGAGGCAAGCATAGGGCAGTTTGAACCCAACAGGGCATGGGGAGAAGTAGGGAAGAATTCTTGGGGAATGTGATACAGAAGCTGAGTCTTTCAGCACAAATAAGAATTAACCAGTTTAAAACGAGAAAGGAAGCTGTTTTCCATGCAGAGGAAACATGCAAATGAATGGGGCTTGTGAGCACACCATTCATTAGTGAGGCTTGGGCAAAGAGGCAGGTGCTGCTTAGAGGCAGGTGAGCTCGGAGGTCAGCTAGGTGGACAGTGACCTTCTTTGTCGGGCCTTGTAAGTTAGACATTTTAGTTTGGTGTAGGGCTGACATGAAAGCGTTGAGAGGCATATACTGGGCAATGACATGGGCAGTGGGTTTTGGTAAGTCCCTTTGGCCTTGGTCTGGAGAACTGAATGAAGGAACATGGACTTGGATATAAGGAGAATGGAGAGCAAGCCAACGGCTTTGGGGTTCACAGTGGGATAAAAACAAGTGGGGGTTCACACTTGCAATAAGCAAGATAACCTGGATTTCGTGTGCCATGAGCCCATTTCTTGCCCACCTACCTCCTGCCAACCTCTCTGCTGCCACCTAGGGTTTTCTGCATCTGCCATCGGCCAACCAACTTGCTCTCAGACTTTCAACATACCCAGTCCCGGTGAACAGGCTTGTACCTTATGTTCTCCTAGCCTCTGCAAGGCACACTCCTTGTGTAAACTCCACTCATGCTCCCTTGCAATCCTAAGGACTGAGTCTCTTCAAAGCAGTCACTTAGTGCATGGCATAAAGGGTTATCCCTAGTCCTCAAGGTGCAATGGGGGTGGACCAGGATTTCTCACCTTTAGTGTTATTGACATTTTGGGATGAATAATTCTTTTTTGTAGGGACCATCCTTCACATTGTAGGATATTAAGCAAAATCCCTGGCCTTTACCAACTAAATGCTGGGAGCATCCCACGAGTGTGATGATGAACAATGTCTCCAGATATTAGCAAACATCCCTGGAGATAGGGGACAAAAATCACCCCTGTTTGGGAACCACTGGGTTATACAGTGGCAGAGGGAGAAACTCAAAGGTGGAGCCTAACCAGCACTTTGGTGTCAGGTTACTGTCTCATCAGGCCATTGAGATTTATCTCTATCTCCTTATAGAATCAAGAGGAGTTGGCTGGGGTTTTAAATCTCTGTCCCAAGCACAGTCCTAGTGATTCATGTGAATCATAGCAATTCTGTGAGGTAAGATTTCTTTCTTTTATAAGATGAATATGAGTGACAAACAATCCAAGGGCTCAAAAACAGAGACAAGAAAATTGTGGTATAGCCACACAACAAATACTATACTGCAGTGAAGATAATTGGACAGGGGTGCCTGGGTGGCTCAGTCAGTTAAGCATCTGCCTTTGGCTCAGGTCGTGATCTCAGGGTCCTGGGATAGAGTCCCAGGGAATGCTAAACACAGAATTCAGGATAGCCACAGGGAGTAAGAAACATACAAAAGTAACATACCAGGTAAATACATGTAACATACAGAACATAGGATTCCGTACAAAGTTTGTGTTTTTTAGGCATCATCATGTTTCTTGATGTGATCACAAGAGCCCTTGGTGATATACCAGATGTCTTTAGTGCCTTGAGCCACAGGAAAATGAAATATGTCCTTATGGAGACAGTTCTTTTTTTCATCTTTATTGAGGTATCATTGACAAAATTGTAAGATACTTCAAGGGTACACTATGATGATTTCATATACATTTATATCATGAAAAGATTCCTCCCATCTAATTAACACATATATCACCTCATATTTTTGGGAGGGAGGAGTGTGAGAACATTTAAGTTCTCTTAGCAAATTTCAGTTTTGCAATACAGTGTTATTAATTAGGGTGACTATGTTATATATTAGATACCCAGACCATACTCATCTTATAGCTGAAAGTTTGTACCCTTTAACAACCACTTGAGATGTTTCTTTAGAAGGAAGAAAGGCAAGAACAGAATCAGAGAAAAATGGGTGTTGGTTAGAATGGCCAAAATCAACAAGACAGTAAACAACAAATGCTGGAGAGAATGTGGAGAAAGGGGAACCCTCCTCCACTGTTGGTGGGAATGCAAGTTGGTGCAGCCACTTTGGAAAACAGTATGGAGATTCCTCAAGAAATTAAAAATAGAGCTACCCTATGACCCTGCAATAGCACTACTGGGTATTTACCCCAAAGAAGCAGTACAAAGAAGTACTGATGCAGATGCAGTACAAAGAAGGGCCACATGTACCCCAATGTTCATAGCAGCAATGGCCACAATTGCCAAACTGTGGAAAG
>JAPYYJ010002995.1:0-12067 GCA_028533885.1 Nasua narica | reverse complement strand
TGATCCCAGGACCCTGCGATCATGACCTGAGCCGAAGGCAGAGGCTTTAACCCACTGAGCCACCCAGGTGCCCCGATGCCGGACTTTTTTTTTAAATTTATTTATTTGTTTGTTTGTTTATTTGACAGATCACAAGTATGTATGTATGTATGTATTTATTTGACAGAGAGATCACAAGTAGGCAGAGAGGCAGGCAGAGGGAGAGGGGGAAGCAGGCTCCCTGCTGAGCAGAGAGCCCAATGCTGGGCTCAATCCCAGGACCCTGAGATCATGACCTGGGCCGAAGGCAGAGGCTTAACCCACTGAGCCACCCAGGCATCCCTCTATTTGCAAGGATTTTAAAACTAGAAAAATCAGTACTTGAAAAATGCATCAGAACACTATGTAAATTGTAAACTGTCTTTATTTTCTGATTAATTTATTATATGGCTGGATTGCATCATTGGCCATTAAAGTTGTTTTTTTTTTTTTTTTTAAGATTTTATTTATTTAGTAGAGAGATGGAAAGAGAACACAAGCATGCAGAGCAGCAGGCAGAGGGAGAGGGAGAAGCAGGCTCTCTGCCAAGCAGGGAGCCCGATGTGGGGCTCAATCCCAGGACCCCGGGTTCATGACCTGAGCTGAAGGCAGATGCTTAACCGACTGAGCCACCCAGGCGCCCCTTTTCTTTTTTCTTTCTTTTTTTTTTTAAGATTTTATTTATTTGTCAGCGAGAAAGAAAGAGAGCACAAGCAGGGGGAACGATAGGCAGAGGGAGAAGCAGGGAGTCCGATGTGGGGCTGGATCCCAGGACCCTGGGGTTACCACCTGAGCCGAAGGCAGACACTCAACCGTCTGAGCCACCCCAGGCGTCCCTTAAAGTTGTTTTCTGCCAGTATCTCTCTGATGGCCATCTGCCAGTAAGAGTAACCACAGTGTTAGTACAGTGTGAAAGTGTTTTGGTAATCAGATCTTATATGGCTTCATTTGTTAAAGAAAACATTGTTTCTTTTAAATACTTGGCCAGTTCTTTGAGTGTGAAGTGGTTAGGATTTTGTGGCTCTTCTAGCTTTATAAAAACAAATTTGTTTACTGAGTGAATTAAGTTGTTGACTTGCACTGCTTACTCCTGTGGAGCCGGGCAGGAGTCTCGGGTACCACCAGCATGGCTAAAAAGAAGGAAAATACCATGGGAAGTATTTTGTGGTCACTGATTTCTGTGTTAGTGTGTTCTCGAACGCAGTTCTCGAACAATCCCGTTGGACCTTCCTCTTTCAGGCCTCGGGCATCTGCTACCACAGCAAAGCGTTCCAACTCCAGCAGGCGCTCTGTGTTCCCATATGGATGGCGAAGTTCTTTTCCTGGACGCTGGAGCCCATCTTCTCGTCTGCAGAACCCACCACCGAAGCCCGGATCGGGATGGGGGCCACAGTAGACATCCAGAGGCAGCAAAGGATGGAGCTGCTTGACCGCCAGCTGATGCTCTCCCAGTTTGCACAAGTGAGACGACAGAGGCAGCAGGTAAGCGGCGGAGGGCAGACCAGAAGCGCCCAGGTGCTGCGTGGCCTCGGCACTCTTGGCCTCCGCGGCCGGCCGTGCGGCCGAGAGCCCGTGTTACTTCCGTGCGCCGCAGCCTGGAGAACTTGCCGTCTCCATGGAGGATGTAGGTCTCTGGTAGTGGCTCCTCTTCGTTTTTTTTTTTTTTAAGTAAAAAAAAAGACCGGTCACACTGGACATTCTTGTTCCACTTCTCTTAGATAAACATAATTTCTTAGAGGAACACCAACCTAGTTAACAAGACGTGACATTTATCTGTCCTTATAATCTTGTAAAAGCCACAGCGTGTTCCTGTTAAAATGCTGGTTGTCCTGTGTGCTGCAGCGAAGAGCAGATGTGAAACTTCTTGATTTTCCTTGGTTGGAAGGGAGAGAAGATGAAGATGAGAAAGTTTCAGGGGAATAACCAGTGACCCCCAAGGCTGTGTTTTCCTAGCCTTGTCATCAATATCAGGAAATATTGCACATTTATCTACAAAAACTGCTGTAGCCAAGTGCCTCTGATAGCACACTTGTCTTTTGAGGGTTACTGGAGGGTGATTCACCCTCCAGTAACTGGAGTTACTCCAGTAACGGAGTAACTGAGGGTTACTCAGCCCGAGCCTCCTCCCCGGTCTCGCTCTGGCATGCTGCCATCCAGCACACCGGGCTCTTTGTGTCTTATGTCCGTCTCCGTTACCTCTGGGGTATGAGAGACGGTCTCTCGTGCCATCTCCCTATCTTCTGCCTTCACCAGGTATGAGAATTAGGTCTGCAGGCCTCTCGGTGGTCTGGAAAAGTGAGATCAAGTGTGGCATCCCAGGCGTCCCATTGGAGATACGGGTCCCAGAGTTTATATCTGGGGTAGAAGAAGGGGTCCCTTATCAATGGGCTGAGTCTATGCGTAAAAAAGAAAACACAGGTTGTTCCCTATAGATGTATTTGAATTTGAGATGACTCTGGAACGTTCCTCAAAGACCCCTGTGATGCAGTTAAATCTGGAGGACAGACCTCTCTCTCAGGTCAGAACTGGAGGCATAGATCATGGAGTCAGCTTCATCGCTTCATCGGGTTGACTAGGTGCTAAGTGGCTTCTTTAAGAGAATTACGTCCAAGATGAACATAAGCCATAGACGAAGCCTTGTGTGTAGCAAGAGGAGGAGCTGGATCCTTCAAGGAAAGAGAAGGAAGAATGAAAAGTATGAGAATGCAGAATGACCAGTGTCCGAAACATGAAGTCGTAGTGAGTATAAATATTTTCCAGGGAGAATGTGCAGAGCTGTGGGGGAGAGAAGGAAACAGGGTATGACTCTGAGGTTTCTGGCTTACATAGTGGGATAGACTGATGACAGCATCATCTCGCCAATATCCAAAGAGCGGATCTGGGGGAGCCATACTGACCGAGGTACCTTCGGAATACCCGGGACTCCCCATTAGATAGTTAGGGGTCCCGTGCTCACGGGCAAACCAGAGAAGTGGTATTACTTAGCTTGACATCCCAGGGGCATCTCTGTGCATCACGTTTCTTGGGGAACACCGTCGGGATCATGTTTTGGGGGAGTGGTGGTAAAGGACATGGGGAGACTGAACAAGAATCACGAAGAGGTCTGAGGCAGCCTGACAGAGAGCCGTGGGGAGCCCTTCCAGATGGCACCGGATCTGGCCTCGCGGCTGATGCTTAAAACCTCTCCCAGCCAGTTACTGGGTGCGGACTGCAGGTCTGGGTCCGACTGGCGGTCCTTTGTTGCACGCCGTCCACAGAGGGGGTGCCCCTCTGTCAGCCGCCAGCAGACCCCCTCGGCGGGAAGGCGGAGCACTTCGGTCCTGGGGAGGTCGGGCGTCCCCCCCCTTGTGCTGCTGGCATCTGCTTGGGTGACAAAAGTTCTTGGAGCAGCTCCTTCAAGACTCCAGTGACGCTCTTTCCCCCGGAGAAACCTTCAAGAGGAAGGTTAGGACACACTTCATGCCCTTCTGCTGAAGCTGGTCTCCAGGCCACACCGGCCCTCACCTCCCTCTTCTACTTCCCATTCCACCGATGGCGGGAAGACAACTTGGTGAGGTGACACAGAGCCTCATCCCTGTGAGGTCTGAGTCCCCGGTCACCGTGCCTCTCCCAGGCTGTGTCCGATGGCCTGTCCATTGACCATAAAAACCAGGACGCAGGTGGCCCAGGAGACGCCCTCGGGCCACACATGTTTTTCCCTCCCACTTTTTGTCCCCCTAGCTGTACCTTTTCCTGAGCATTACAGTTACTTAATCCTGCTGTGAAAACGATTTCTTTCCTGGCCTGCTGCTCTTTCAGCACGAGAGTCCAACATGACTGGGCAGCAGTTGTAAGTTAAAATGTAATGGCCTTCTCATCTTGTCCCCAGTAGAGGTGTTACCCTCCGGGGAGGTGAGCTCTCACAACCCATGGAATCTAGTTTCAGGGACAGGAAGCCCAGATTCCCAAGTGGGTCACTGGGTGAGAGGGTACTTAGAGCCACTTCCCCTCCTACCCCTTCTTTCCAGGCCCCACGTGTTCTCCCTGCTGGGGCACAGCACCTGGGTGGGGGTTGTCGGTTTAGGGCTGGTACCGCGTGCCGGAACCCGCAGTGCCGTCCTTGCACCCGCTCCGGACCCGCGTGCCTCGCGCTCGTGCCCCCGGCTGTCTCGCCGGTCTGGTGGGCCTGGTCACGTGGGAGAGGGAGCCACCCGTGTGCCCCTTGGAAGCGACCTCGTGACGCGCCGCGACGTTGGCTGGAACCCTGGTGGGCGGAGCAAACTGCTATAACCCCCAGGTGGTGCTGCTGGCTGACAGAAAAGGCAGCGGACCTAGAGCCGGATCACGCGTCGGTTCCAGGGAAGCTGGAGTCCACTCCGGCTGCCCCGGCGGGATGCCGCCGCACCGGGTCTGCGCAGCAGAACGTTCTTTCCTCCCTGGTCCGGAGGCTGGAAGTCCAAGATCAAGGTGCTGGCAGGGTTGGTTTTTGGGGAGGACTCTCCCTGGCCTGCAGATGCCCACCTTTCCCACTCCGTCCTCACGTGGCCTTTTCCCAGGGCGTGCGTGCTCTTGGTGTCTCTTCTTATAAGGATCCAGTCCTGTCGGATTCAGGTCCCGCCGTTACGATCTCGTTTACCCTTAATTACCTCCTGGAAGGCCCTGCCCCCAGCTGTGGTCACACCGGGGGTTGGGAACTTCACCCTGTGAATTTGGGGGTGTGCAGCTTTCATTTCCTAACACTGTCCCTTCCGGGGTGAAAAGGGCCCAGTACGGTCTGTCTTGCACCGATTGTTGCTTCTCCTTGCGGGGCGGTGGCACGTGAGGGCTCAGCGCTGGTCTCTGCTGCTGTCCCTAGCCAGTCCAGCCCGAGGGGGGCCCACGCAGAGCCTCCGTCCCTGTGCCAGCGCTGGGTGGCTGGTGACAGAGGCTGGCTGATGTCAGTTGCCTGAGTCATCCTGTCTCTTTGGCAGTAGATGCTTCTGGCAGATAAGCATTCCAGTATAATGTGCAAGCATTGTCCCAGCGCATATTCCTTTATAGTTCTTTAGCCTTGTGCTGACGTAGTTCATCTCCCCTCCTGGCGGCTGCTCCTCGGTGGAGGTGACCTCCTCGGTCACCGTCCACCCGTGCTCCTCACTCGGCTCTGGGGTCGCAGTCGGTCATTACTTGAGACTCTCTGAGCAAAGACTGGTGGGTTCTCTGTGGGCACGAGAGAAGTGCAAAACACGTCCTCTCCCCTAGTGATTCTGCGATCAACTTCAGGGAGCTTGGGCGGATAGACCTGAGTTAGACAACATCCGGGAACAACGAGTCATTGGCCTGAGCACCCAGAGCCTAAGACAGCCGAGAAGAGCGCCGGCGGTGTGGCCTGCCACGTGTGGTTTTGGGGCCGAGATGAGGCAGCTAATCCCCAAGCAGAGGACCAGCAGCAGTGGGGCAGGCATGGAGGTTATAAAGAGGCCCTGGAAAGGAAGACCTCAAGGAGGCCCCCCAGGCGAAGCGGGGCCAGGAATGAGTGAGAGGTGGGGAATCGTGCTGCACCTCCAAACAGAGGGACGGGTGCTTAACCCTGACAACAGATTTGGGTTTTGACACAGGAGGCTGTGAAATATGGTTTCGCTGGTAGTAAAGGCAGGACAGTGTTCTAGAAAAATCTGTCTGATTGCAGGGTGTACTGTGGAAGGGAGAGAGGAGAGAGCAGGGAAGAGGAAACGGAAGACGATCTTTAAATCCAGCTGTGTGAGTGCCGGGGCCAAAATCAGGGCATTGTCATTGAGCTCCCTGTTGTTTCTCAAGACTCTGTCATCCCAGCAGGTGACCCCCAGTCCCTCTGGTTCACCCCAGCCAGATCTGGGTTACGGACTGGCCTCGCTGTCCTGGGCTCCAGCCCCAAACATCCCCCGCCCACTGGACATCCCCACCTGCACGTTCCATGGGCTCACGAAGTCTTCCACTGCTTTCCGAAATTGGCTTCTCCTCACTCCCTCCCCGGATGAAAAGCCCCATCACCTGCCCAGAGACCCAAGCCAGGACGTCCTGGCTTCACCTGCAGGCGGAAAGCCGTCACCCCCCTTCTCCATCCCACTGCCTCAGCACAGCAGCACGGAGCTCGCACCTGAGTCCGGCCACAACTCCCTCTCCCGTCCCGGCCCCACGAGCCACCCCCCAGAGTGATCTCTGAGGGCACAAGTCTGTTTGACTCCACGAAGCCCCTTCGTGGCTTTCCAGGTAGCCAGAGCCTTTCCTGTATTTTAGCCACGTGTGCTCGCCCGGCCCCATGCGCAGCCTCCGGCTAACCCTGCGCAGCTCAGGGGTATGTCAGAGCCCCGGTGTCTCTCGCCACGTGCCCTTGCGTCTGCCCTGTGCACTCCCTGAGACAAACTTCCCCCGGTGTTTGCTTGCCTGACTCCTGTTCGCTCTTCAGGGTTCCGTTCCAATATCGCCGCCTCTGGGGAGCCTGCTGCCGCCCCCGCGGTCGGCTCTGATCCTGTCTCTAGTCCTCCAGCCCCTGGGGCCTCGCTCATGGCCCTCACCACGATCAGGCGTCTTGCTCCGATTTACTTCCCTGTCTCTGCCACGAGTGTGGCTTGGGGTGGGTGGAGACATTTTCCTTTGTATCTCCAGCACGCAAGTAATGCTTGGCACGTGCTGGGAACTCACGTATTTGGGGAATTAATGATTAAATATGTATACAATAAATACTTACTGAACTACTTAATGTACCGAGGCCAGCTGAATATGGGTGAGGAGTCGGGCCTGGGCAGTATACACATAACCTCTCCGAGAGGACAAGGGTGAAGCAAACCATCAAAGACCCCCTGAGACCCACGTTTTCAGAGCACCAGGAGGAGGAAGGCAGCGGTTCCAGTGAAGTATGGAGATACCCGCGCAGCTCAGCAGCCGGGAGAACGGAAGGTTTGAGGCGGGAGAGTGGGTGTTCAGATTCAGGTACCACCCCCCGCCCCAAATTGAAAGTGAAGCAGAAATTGTAAGGAGGAAAAGACCACTTGACTCAGCGAGAACCGGTTCGCTACCGGAATCCCACGTGGAGAAGCCGCGTGGCCTGGACGTGGAGGGGCGCGCGTCACTCTGAACAGCTGGCCTCGCTCCGGGACCCGGCGACGGTCTTTAAAGTGACCCGTGATGCTGCTGTCCTGCAGACGTTTTTAGAACGCTCCACGGTGTCCACAGATTCCGTGGCTCTCGAGGACGCAGCACTGCGACGACTGCAGACCAGGCTTCCCCCAGAGCTTGAGGCTGGAGCACCGACAGGCCCGCCGTGTCGTGTCTTTAAGTTCATCAGGCCCAGCGCTGTGATCTTTCTGGACACGGCCGTGGCACTTACTGCCGACAGGCCCCTGGACGATTGTCTCGAGGACTCTTGGTGACGGTTGCTGAGTTTACCACACGGTAGGGCCCCGGTCCTTCCTTCTGGTTCTTCTCGCCGTCCACACCCGAGGCCCTCCCACTCCTCCGTGCATCCCGGGGACAGCGTGTCAGGCGGTGGCTGCTTTCCTTTCCTGGCAGCCGCTGGCCACGGGGCTGGCACGGCTCAGAGCCATTTTGGTCCTTGCAGCTGCGGGTCATTTTTCCGCTCGGGGCCGTTACGGAACTGCCGACGGGTTCGCTCAGTGTGCGTTCACGGGGGCAGCCGAGCTCCTGACAGCCAGGAGCCGGGTGTTCTGCTCGTCTGTGTCTCTCTTGGTCCCGCCGGAATGTGTAGCCCTGGGCGAGTAAAGGACACTGCTCGGGCCCTCGAGAGATTTGCAGCCCGCCCTGCGAGGAGAGACGGACAGGGGCAGGCGCTGGGTCCCGGCCGGAGTTCCTGTGCCGCAAAACCAGAGTCCCAGTCCCGCACCGTGGCTCAGGGGAACCTCGAAGACACCAGCATGCAGGTAGGTGTTTCAGGCCCAGGGAACCTCAGGAGAAAAAGCAGAGGGGCTCGAAGCAGCCGTAGGAGCGACAAGTAATTGCCTCCGCCCGGGCGCAGGTCTCCCAAAGGACGAGGCTGGGGAGGGCGCAGAGGCCCGGACAGAGCGGGTCTTAGGGCCCGCAGAGTCGTTTTCCCTTTTGTTCAAGTCGTGAGTCACTGAGGCCTTGTGAGGAGGAGAGCAGGTTAGGGTTGTTTTTAAGAAGGATTATTTTGGCTGTAATCTGATGAGCGGAAAAGGTGACCCCGGAGGAAGACGACCAGTGGGGAGGTGGTGAGAGCTCCCTGTTTTCGGGGTGTGTGGTGAGGCGGAGCTCTCTGACGGGGCGAGAGCAAAGGGCCACAGTCGGGCTGGGCAGGGCGTCTGTGCGTTCACACCTCCGGGGCAGCCACTGACACGCCCCACGGGCTCTCGTCTCCCAGTTCCCCGGCTCGTAGGGGCCACTCTGGCGGTCATGATGGAAGACACGCAGGCGCTTCAGAGTAGAGAAGCAGCAGGAGGGACACGAAGGAGCAAGGACGTGGCAGTGAAGGGATCAACCCTGCGTTGGCAGGGGGATCTGTGCACAGTCTACCTAATACTGTTGTCGTGAGGATAAAGGAATTAATATGGAATTACTTGATATACCAGAAAGATCTGTCAAATATTAGTTATTATGATCTCCTCGGACGTCTGTTTTCTGGAAGATTCTGTAGCCGGCAGCTTTCGAAGCAACGTTTTACCAAGTCTTAATTGGTAAAAGTCTCTGGGTTCATTCTGATCATCTGGTCGTTGTGTGTCCGCCATTTTCTCTCTTGTCTGGTGATGTTAGTGCCACAGTGAAAACTTGGTGTTTGAACTTTCCAGAAGGTACTTCTGTAAAAACCTCCATTTCCCTTGGAAGCAGAGTTACGGTGAAGCCCTCTGTGGATGCACCGTGTTTAGTGAGCGAAGTGGGAGTTTTGTCACAAAAGCGGTGGAGTCTGTTGGTGCTCATTTCTTTATTGCCTCTTCACTTCTTTGGGCTTCCCAGTGTTTCCTAGGTGACAACCCCCTCTGTTTTCAGTCATAAGCAGTCTGTCTGACCCGCGAGGAAAGGTGTCGCCACCTGCAGCTGCTCACCATTATTTACGGATGCATTTCAGTTATTTTTGCGTGTTCAGTTGAACCGAGCTAGCTGGGTTCTCTCACCGCCTCTTAGTTACGCCTTGTGGCTGTGAAAATTGTTTCTCTAGCTACCCCAGCGACCGCTGTTAGGTAACACCTAACATATATATTCTTATGAGTCATATCTGCCTTGCAAATCATGACTGTTCCTATCATTTATCAAGTATTTTTAATTTAATAAAATATTTTGGTGTATTAAAAGTGCTCGTAGGTTCTCAATGGGTTTTTTTTTAAGTTTTTAAATAACTTTATTGAGATAGAATTCACAGACCTTACAATTTAGCTCTTTAAAGTGTCTACTTCAGTGATTTTTAATGTATGGGCAGAGTTGTGCAACCCTCAGTGGGTTCCATTCTAGAGCATTTTTATTACCCCGAAGAGAAACTGTGCCCAGTGGCACTCACTCCTCAGTCTCCCCAAACCCCTGCCGTGGGGGTTCTTTCTAGATTTGCCTGTTGCGAACTTTTCATGTGGTGGGCTCATACACGGTCTGGTCCTCGGTGGCCCGCTCACCCATGTTGCAGTGTGCGTGATTGTTCCTTGATGTGTGTAAACAGCAGGACCAACCTAGCAGACCTTTGTGCCGGCGTGTGCCGCCCTGCCGAGCGAGTTTCCGGCATTGCCCCCTCACTTGGTGAGGCCTCCGATAGGCTTCTTACTCCCCTCTTGGGGAGTAAGCACTACAATTTCCATTAACACTTACTTTCCACAAAATATATTTAGGGTCCAGCCAGGCTCTGGGGAGCAACACAATGAACAAGGCAGCACGGCGGGCCCCTTCCTCTCCCCGAGTGGAGAGGAGAACAAGACAATTAGAGTAAAATGCCATGAGCGCTCTTCAAGGAGAGGCGCCCAGCCCGTCCATTGGGGGTTAAGGAATAGTTTGTGCAGGAAATACATTCTGTGTGGAGCCCTACAAACTATATCCCTGTACCCTCACGTGTGTTTGTGTGTGTGTGTGTGTGTGTGTGTGTGTGTATAGCAAAGGAGTCCACCTTGAATGCGGAGGGGCGAGTTCTCAGCCTGGATGAGCCCAGGCAGCCTTGAAGACGGCATGGGGCATGCGGCACGCGTCACAGCACTTTTCCTTTTTAGCTCTCCTCTTTCACTTTTTGGTGCAATTTGATTTAAAAATCATTCTCGCCAAGTTGCTGCATGGCCTTGTCAACAAAGCAATCTCTAACCAGTTAGAGCTAGTTCTTTTATGACTTTTTTCTTTTATGACTTTTTTCTTTTATGAGTGTGAAGTGTATAGTATCAGGTGCGGAATAAGTTACTAGTGCTTAGTTGATAAAAATCTGCAAATTAAATGAAAATTAGGTGCAAGAGCTCTGTTTTCAAGTGAAATTGAAGCTAAGCTGTTTATCTCGATCTCTACCTCCTTGCAGAAACTCTTACGGTTTTGGCGCTCTTCTAGTTGATCATACTGACCTTTTTGACAAAAATTCAGAAGAGAAAGATAGGATCAATCTAAATTCTAATCCCTCTCCAAGACTGACTCATTAAGTGACCTCGAAAAAATCATTTCTGTTTTCCATTCCGCCTTGGTGTCTTCATGAGAAAGAAGATTGTGGTACAATCTCATGAGGACATACTCAGTATTTTGGAGAGACAGAAGTTATAAGCAATCCTAGTCCTCTTCATAACTTAACTTTTTAATCACTTTTTAAAATCACAAGTGAATTTAGAGATGTGCCCCCAAAGTAGACCTAATGTTAAACGGGTATTTTAGAAAAATCATCCTCATAATCATTTTACAAATTTTTCCTCCCTGCAAAAAGCCATCCCTATGGGTTTTCAAAACCAGAAAATGATTCTAGTGCAGGAAGGATCGTTGGAGTACCCAGGAGTTTCTCAGGAAAAATCCTTCTGATCATCTTGTGAAGGCTTGAATTTCATGGAACCCACTCCAGGCTCAGACCCTGCAGCCTGATTCTGTGGTTGACAGGTGTGGTTTTGTGAATAGTGCAGGAGGAGCCCAGGAATTTCCAGAGTGGTGAGTAATGACTCTTGTCCGAGATTATAGCGATACCAAGATCAAAAAAAAAAAAACCATACTTTTTAAAGTGATAGAGATTGATGCATGCATGTTGAGCCTGGATTCCGGCAGGGGGGGAATGGGGGGACTGCGAGAGGCGAGCACAGTTCGTGGCTCCAAGCATGGGCGTGGGGCTGAGAGTGGCCAGTGCGCAGCCCTTCACTTGTCGGCATCTGCCTTCCTCCCTGGGAGACCGTCTGCTCTGCAGTTCTAGGAGGGGTGCTTGCTCAAGGGGCTCGTAGAGCCCCGTGCTCGGTGTAGCAGCCCCGAGGAGTGTGCAGAGAGTGGGAAACGGAGGTCCCCTGGACCAGCGTCTGCTGGGCATGCCTCCTGCAGCGGCTCGGCAGGTGGCCCGTTGGGCTCATTTCGAGAGAGAACTGCTTGGGTTAAGATATTCTTTAACGTATTGACTAGGAAGAGGCAACTTATAACTAGCGTTTAAGGATCACCTAGACCAGCTTCCCATTTTAAATCTAGGGAAACCTGGCCTCACTCTCAGTACTCTCTGAAGTCAGCAACTTGACTGAGTTCTCTAGAAGTTCAGCAAAGAGAGAGCGAGCGAGCGCAGTAAGGATTTGGGTTGTCGAGAAAGAAACCATTACAGATACAAAACAAGAGCCGGGTCCTGTACAAACTGTGAGGACAGTCGGAGGAACAGGGGAGGGCATTTTAGGAACAGGAGCACTTTGGGCAGACACAGTGAGCGGAAGGAACGTGCACGGGAGAGGAAGAAATAATTTAGAACGGGTCTGGTTTGGGAGGACTTCAAACAGGACAATAATTTAGGTACGATGCAGTAAGATTTTCTGTGGGGGCAGTGGCATCGTGGAAGGACTTATGAGGAAGTTTCACCTGGTGTATGGATTGCAGGGGGCAGCATTGGTGGCAGTGATGTCACTGGCCTACAGGGCTGCGCGTACTGGACGGGGACAGGGCTGGTGGCAGTGATGTCACT
>JAPYYJ010002994.1:0-12075 GCA_028533885.1 Nasua narica | reverse complement strand
TTGAGACTCATTCCTGTTGCTGCATGGATTAGAGTTCACTCCTTTTTATTGCTGAGTAGTAAACCACTGTCTGGATGTACCACACTTGTTTACCCATTTCACCAGCTGAAGGACAAGTGGGTTGTTCCCAATCTGGGGTGATCGTAACTAAGGCAGCTGAATATTCTCATACAGGTTTCTTCTATGTGCGCATGTTTTCATTTTACTTGGATTGATGAGCCATATGTTAACAGTATGCTTAACTTTACAAGAAATCACCAAACTGTGTTCCAAAGAGGTCATACACTTTAGATTCTAATAAAAAGTGGATGAAAGTTGCAATTGCTCCATATTGCAATATTCAATATTAGCTTTTAGTTTGTTTTTTAGTTTCAGCCATTCGAATAGATAGCTAGTGATATCTCTCTGTGATTTAAATTACATTTTTGTAATTGCTAATGATATTGAGCAGCTTCTCGTGGACTTTTTTACCATGCATGTATCTTCTTTGATGAAAGAGTTGTATTCAACATTTTGCCCATTTAAAAAAAAACTGGGCTGTTTTCTTATTATTGTGGGCTTTTTTTTTTTTTAAGATTTTACTTATTTGTCAGAGATAGAAAGAGAAACAGAAAGAGAGAAAGCACAAGCAGGGGGAATAGCAGCAGAGGGAGAGGCAGGCTCCCCACTGAGCAAGGAACCTAATGTGGAACTCAATCTAGGACCCTGGGATCATGACCAGAGCTGAAGGCAGATGTTTAACTGACTGAGCCACCCAGGCGTCCCTTATTATTGCATTTTAAGAGTTCTTTATATGTTGTAGATATAAATCCATTATCAGGTATGAGTTTTGCAAATATTTTCTCTCCAGTCCCTAGCCCATTTAAAAAAATTCTTTTATCAGTGTCTCATGAGAACAGACATAAGGGAACTTTTAAAAAGTCTATTAATTTATTTCTTCTTTAAAAGATCAAGCTTTTACAGTTTTAAATCTCTGGCTATGTCACAAACATTTTCTATGTTTTTAAGTGAAATTTTATAGTTTTAGGTTTTATATTTAAGTCTATTATCCATTTTGAGTAGATGTTTTTATAGTGTACCAACACAAGTTAAGGGTTCTTTTTGGTATTTTTGAATATGCATGTCTAATTATGACTCTACTTTTATCATTTTTCCACTGTTTTATTTGTAAACTGCAGTAAGATCAACTAGATACATCTGGAAGGGTTTATTTCTGGACTCTATTCTGTTCCATCGCTCTGTAAGGCTACCCTTTCAATAATACACACTGTCTTGATTATATGCTTTATACTATGTTTTATAATTAAGTTTAAACCAGGAAGAATGAGACTTCTAATTTTTTTCAAAAATGCTTTGAATATTTTGCTTTGTCTTTTCATATTAACTTTAGATTCAGCTTGTCAATTTATATAGAAAGTTCAGTTGGGATTTTTGTTGGGATTGTGAATTTATAGGTCAGTTATGAAGAACTGACATCTTTATTATACTGAGTGTTCTAATTAATGTTACTGAATTTCTATTTATTGAGATATTCTTTCTTTTAGTAAGTGTTTAGCTGTTTTTAGCCATTCAAATCCTGCATGTTTGTCAGATTTATACACAAGTATTTGTGTATAAAAACAAATTTATACAAGTTTGAAGTTCTAAATGGTACTTCAACATTTTGTTTCTAATGGTTTATTTGCCAGTAAGTAGACATACAGTCGATTTCTGTATATTGATCTTGTGTCTTGTAACCTTGCTAAAACTTTAGTCTTTCAAATCGTCTACCACCTAATCATCTCATGAGTGAACATATTTTATTTCTCCCTTTCCAGTGTGTTCCTATTTCTATCTCTTGCTGAATGTTGAATACAATCAATGCTGAATACAGTGGTCACAGCAGACATGCTTGTCTTGTTCCTACCTTAGGGGGAAATAAATTAGTTTTTTACCATTAAATATAATGCTAGTTGTGGCATTTTTATCAGCTTCAGATAGTTTTGTTCAATTCCTAGTTTGCTGTATTGCACAAAGAGTGATATTTTGATATGTTGTGTTTCTCATTTTTATTCAATTCAAAACACATTCTAATTTTCCTTCTGACTTCTCCTTTGATTCATGGATTGTCTTGCGTAATTTTCAAATATTTGGGGCTTTTTTAGATATCTTTGTTTTCTACATTCATTTCATTTATACTCTGCATGATTTCAATTTAAAAAAAAATTTTAACTATCATATTGTATAGAATATGGTGTTAGAGAATGTTCCACATGTACCTGAAAAGAGTAAATATTTTGGTGTCCTTCAGTGGTCCTTTCTTCCAAGAGTCAAATCCCTTCCAGAGTCTCCCTGCTTTTGGCTGCTCTCTAGAGCCTTACACACTATTTTTAAAATATGTCTTGTCCAGAGTTTACCATTCTTATTTGTGAGAGGGTTAGTCTTTTACAATTTGCTATATCAGTTCCTGTAGCTGGAACTCTCAGACTTTTTGTAATACAGGATAAAACTTATTTTCAAGCCAGCATATGCTCTTTTGATGTTTCCAAAGAAAATCCTAATTCATGCATACACACAGGAGTTCACAATATATTAATTAGAATGCCAAGAACATGCAGGGTAAGGGCTGGGGAGTTCTGTAAACAGAACTACTTTTGAGTCACTTGGACCTACATTAAATTAGGGGACCTTGGTGACTCAGTCGGTTAAACATAAGACTCCTGATTTAGCCTCGGTTTGTGCTCTTATGGGTGGTGAAAGTGAACCCTGCCTCAGGTTCACTGCTCAGTGGGGAGTCTGCTAGAGATTTTCTCTCTCTCTCTCTCTCTCGCTACCAAATAATAAATAAAATCTTTAAAAAAATTTAAATGAGAAGCCAATTTAATGGGAAGAGCAAGCACATGTGGCTGTTTTGTTTATTTGTAGGTAAGTATTTACCAAGTGTTTCCAAAATATTTATAAATGAACAAGGAAAGAAATGAAAATATTACCTTTACACTGAGGAGGGTCACTACTCCATACACCATTGCCAGAACAAACAAGCTGGCTCTCTCCAACAAGTGAGTATTCATCTGGTCCACTTGAAGGATTGCAACTGTAAGTTACCACGTCATTATATTCAAATTCATCCTTCTCGCTACTGGTATATTTTCCATTTGGTATTTTTCCAGGTTGTCCACACAATATCTCTTAAAAAGTGGAAAAAAACCAAAAAACAAAAAACGACATGAAAGGCAAAAGGAAAGGAAAAGATTACAACAGCATTAGTGAAGTCCTATGAACTGCCTTCAATAAATTCATTAACATATGATTTCTACAAACTAGGTGTAACTCCAATATCGATTTAGAAAAAAGTTTCTGAGAGAAAATGTATAATCCCAAATCCAAACCGGTAACGTAGACGTGAACTTTAATAAAACTCATTTTCTTAAATGCCTATAAGATACCTATAAGAAATGCCTATGTTTACCTGGAAAGCCATTTTAAGTTCTCATTATAAGATGCTGACAATTTATAAATAAAATCTTTTTAAAAAGAGAGATGCTGACAACTTAATGAGAAAATATGCTTGTGATTAAAAATAAAACTCATTGCTGAGAAATGCTTTATAATTTATAAATATACTTGACACTTGAACAACAAAGGGGTTAGGAAAACTGGTCCTCTGCATAGCTGAAACTCCCCATGTATCTTTTGACTCCCCCAAAACTTAACCACTAATGGCTTACTATTGACTAGAAACCTTATCAAGAACATAGAGATGATTAATACATACTGTGTATATGTATTATATACTATATTCTTATAATAAAATAAGCTAGAGAAAAGAAAATGTTATTAAGAAAATCATAAGGAAGAGAAAATACACTTACAGTACCGTACAGTTAAAAAACCACATACAAGTGGACCCGCACAGTTAAAATATGTGTTGTTCATCGACAACAACAATATATGTGTTCTATATCCATTCAATGAATCAGTAGTCTACAGTATCAAGATACTATTGTCTGTTTTCACTTTCATCCTAATGAGTCTACGGTGAAATTATCCAAATACTACAAATTGTGTGATAACACAACAGACTGAATCCACACATCTTCCTTTAAGCCAGATTTTGAAGAGATTTGTCAAACTGTGGAAAAATGCCACTATCCTCTTCCCTTTGGAAAATTATGCTTTTTAATAAAAAAAAAATACGTGGCATATATTAATGTGCATTGAGCTTACAGTTCTTAAAAGTGAATTAACAAATATTTATTTAAAAAATTTCTCTGTTTTAATTCCAATATAATGACTACCAACAACCCACATAAAGAAAAGCACATTGTGGTTTCTAATTTTAAAGCATAAAGGGATCCCAACAACAAAATTTTAAGAACTAGTGCTCTAGATTCTAGTAAAAGAATATACTTACTTGTACATAGTGGGGGATCATCACTCCAAATCACTGAATTTTTTCCAGTACTAGAAAGTTCACAATATAGAATGCTTCTTCCAATTAACCGAAAACTAATGAGAAAAGAAAAAGTTACTGGATTATTTAGCAGTTAACAAGATGTATATAATACTGAAAAAAATTTACATGGTTGTTTCTCTACGCTTATAGCAGTTTGCAAAAGACATTCTCTAAGTGACATATAATGAGAATGCTAACCATATCTGTAATATGGTTAGCATTACATGTAACCAAATAAAGAGTTTCTGCTTTAAATATACATTGGCCTAGGGCAAAGATGTCCAAATAAATCTGTCATATCTGTCAGTCTGGCCACTTTGCTATCTCTAGCAAACACCTTACACATTCACTTCTATGCCTATATTCCTGCCTTTTTTTTTTTTTAAGATCTTATTTATTTATTTGAGGAGAGAGAGAGAGAGCACTCACAAGCAGGGGGGAGATGCAGAGGGAGAAGCAGACTCCCTGCTGAGCAGGGAGCCTGATGTGGGACTTGACTAGGGGAATTAAATATAGATCTAAGCATGCAGAAGAACTGGCAAGCTGGAAACTACTGAGCAGAAAGAGAAAAGACTGAAAAAAAGTACACAATCAAAGGGACTATTGGAACACCAATGAGCAGACCAAGATATACACTGTAAGACTCTCAGAAGAAGATAGAAAGGGCACAGAGAGTATTTGAAGAAACAATGGCTGGAAACTTTCCGAATTTGATAGATGTGAATATAACAATTACAAACATTTATATATCTAATGCCATGACATAACTAAATATGAATCAAAAACAGAATTAAAGAGGGGGGGGAGTACCCATTTCTCATATAGGTATTTCTATACTAATAGTCGGAGACTTCAATACCCAACTCACAAGAGTGGAAAGAACAACTAGGAAGAAGATAATAGAGGACTTCAACAACGGTAATAAACCAAGGAGATGGCACAGACATATATAGGGCATTCTACTCAACAACAACAAAATACACATTCCTTTCAAGTGCATATGGGTCTCTTTCCAGGACAAACCATACACTAGGCCACAAATTAATAAGACAAATTAATGTTATTAGTAACATGATTAGTTATACAATAAATAATTAATAAGGTAATTATGTTAGGCCACAGATTAATATTAATTAATCAATATATTTTAAAAGATAGGTATCATACAAAGTATCTACTCTGTTCACGATGGGATGAAGTGAGAAACCAATATTAAAAGGAAAACCAGAAAATTCACAAAATTGTGAAAAATAAACAACATGCTTTTAAACAACCAATGGATCAAAGAAGAAATCAAAGGGAAATGAGAAAATACTTTCAGGTGAATGCTAATGAAAACACAGCATACCAAAACTTATGGGACGCAGTGAAAGCAATGCTAAGTGGGAGATTTATAATCATGAAGGCTTACTTTAAAAAATGAAAGATCTGAAATCAACAACCACACATTACAACGAAAGGTATTAGAAAAAGAAAAACTAAACCAAGGTAGCAGAAGTACTGAAGACCAGAGAGGAGATAAATAAAATAGATGAGAATAACAATACAGAAAATCAATGAAACCAAAAGTTGGTTTTGGGAAGATCAACTGAATTCACAAACCTTTAGATAGATGAACTAAGAAAGAGAGAGAAGACTCAATTTACTGAAATCGGAAATTTAAGTGGGAACATTACTATCAACTCTACAGAAATACAAAATATAATAAAAATATAAGATACTCTGAACAATTTTACACCAGCAAAACCGGATAACCTAGATAAACGGACAAATCCCTGGAAAGACAAAGCCTACCAAAACTAAACCATGAAGAAACAGAAAATATGAATAGACTTATAACTAGTAAGGAGAGTCAATCAGCAATCAAAATTCTCCCAATTAAGAAAAGCCCTAGATCTGATGGTTTCATGGGTGAATTCTTCCAAACATTTAAGAAGAACTAATACCTACCCTTCTCAAACTTTTCTAAAAACTCAAGAGGAAGTCTTCCAAATTCATTATGAAATCAGCATCAACATGATACCAAAACTAGACAAAGATACTATAAGGAAATAAAGCTACAGACCAATCTCTCTTATGAACAATGATGCAAGTATCATCAAAAAATACTAAACAAAATTCTGCAGCATATCATACACCATGAACAAGCAAGATTTATTCCTGGGATACAAGGATGGTTCAACATGAAAAATGATCAATGTCATATGCCACATCAGCAGAATGGACAAAAACCACATCATCATCTCAAGTGATGCAGAAAAAGCATTTGACAAAATTCAACACTCTTTCATGATAAATATACTCAATGAACTAGGAAGATAAGAAAACTTTCTTAAGATAATAAAAGCCATTCATGAAAAACCCACAGCAAATATCATACTCAATGGTGAAAAGCTGGAAGCTGAAAGCTTTTCCTCTAAGATGAGGAACAAGTCAAGGATGTCTGCTTTTACCAGTTCTATTCAACACAGTACTGGAAATTCTAGCCATAGCAGTTAGACAAGAAAAAGAAATAAAAGACATCCAAAACAGCCAAACTGGAAAGGAAGAAGTAAAATTATCAGTTTGCAGATGATGTGATCTTCTCTATAGAAAACTAAAGATTCCACCAGAGCAAGAGTGTCAGTAGCATTAATAAGTGAATTCAGCAAAGTAGCAGGATACAAAATCAATATTTAAAAAAACCAGACGCAGGGCACCCGGGTGACTCAGTTGTTCAACGTCTGACTCAGGTCATGATCTTAGGGCTCAGGTCATGATCTTAGGGTTGTGAGATCAAGCCCTGCATCCAGCTCTATGCTGTGAGTGGAGCCTGCTTAAGATTCTCTCCTGCTCTTTCTGCCCCTTCTCCCCCCACCCCACCCCACCCCCCGCCACTCACATTCATGCATGCACTCTCTCTCTCACTCACTCAAAAAAAAAAAGAAAGAAAAGAAAAGAGGGGCGCCTGGGTGGCTCAGTGGGTTAAAGCCTCTGCCTTCGGCTCAGGTCATGATCTCAGGGTCCTGGGACTGAGCCCCACATCGGGCTCTCTGCTCAGCAGGGAGCCTGCTTCCCCCTCTCTTTCTACCTGCCTCTCTGCCTACTTGTGATCCCTCTCCTCTCTGTCAAATAAATAAATAAAATCTTTAAAAAAAAAAAAAGAAAGAAAAGAAAAGACACTTTTCCATATTGTATTCCATTTATCCTCTAGGTGAACATTTTTCATAAATGCCCAGTATCCCCAATATATATTATTAATAAAGCCCAAGAACCAAGGCTGTTATTTGTAAGTGCTCAGTATCTCTTTTTGAAATACTTAAACTTCATAGCAGTCACAAGAGTCCTACTAACAAATCCTCATCAACATAATGGTCCAGGCTAACCAGGTGAATTTTAACATGGTAACACCTTAGAATTATCTCAATATAAGAATATCTATAGGTGGCAATTCGACCTCCCATTTCTATAAGTTGGTCATTTTAAATAGGGTGCACTTTGTTGTCAAAAATGAAGTCATCATTGTTAATGCTTATAATATGTTTATAGTAAATATTATAGAATTTTTCTTCTCTTCAATTTATATTTCTTTCTACTAATTACACATCTTCTCAGTTTCAATAAAAAGCCTGAGACTTGTTAGGCTATAAGTACGACTTGTCACATAAAACCAAAGTGAAATCAATTTTGTGGGAATGCTTAAGAGAAGCAGAACAAAAATGGAATTAGTAGTATTTATTTTATTTCCAATAAGGAACAACTTACCCCTCATTACAAGAATAGTGAGCCTGTGAACCAAATAAAAAAGATCCATTTACAGCGACTACATGGCCATTTATGGGTTGTCCTGGACGCTGACACGTTTTTTCTAAAAGAAAATTTATAAATTCGTTATTTCACAGTGATTTTAAAACATTTCAAAAGGTTGTCTACAGCCATACCACCCTGAACGCGCCCGATCTCGTCTGATCTTGGAAGCTAAGCAGGGTCGGGCCTGGTTAGTATTTGATGGGAGACCACCAGGGAATAGCAGGTGCTGTAGGCTTTTCAAAACATTTCAAAAGGTTTAAATGCTTAAATGTTTAAATTAGCCTATTTCATAGCAATTTCAAAACATTTAAATTAAAATCAAAATTCTACACTGCTCTTCTGAATTCATGACAATGTTATTTTCTTTCTTTGACTTGTATAAGGCCAAACTTCATATTCACACGTAACCAGGTAACCAACTGCCAAGAAAGATTCCCTGGGGATTTTTCAAAGCCTGAAAAACTACATTGCTATTTAAAAACTACATTCACATGAGAAAACAATCATTGCGCTAGCACACTTTGATGCAACCTAAATTGTGTGAAATCTATAGAATAAAAAAAGTTTTGTACACTTACCTGTACAAGCCTCCGTGAGAGCTGTCCACATGTTATTAGGCTGACAAACGGAAGACATGGGAAGAGGAGGTAAAATGGGTTTGTATCCTGGTCGACACTCAAAGTGTATTTCGTCCCCAGGATTGTAACTGGATTTAGTAGCATTTGGTCTCATAGAGTTAAATCTCTGAGGAAAATCACAGGCATCTAGAGATAAGAGAATGAGAAAATGAAGTACTTTATCTCTTTAACCAACCAGGGACTATGGTGTCCCAGCAGATAGGTAATACAGAATAAATGGAAAGACCTTTGGCAAGATTTTAAATGATTTTTCCAAGTTTTTACCCAAGTGGTGACAGTAGCTGAGGATGTGCCTTGCTTATTTTCAGCAACGTCCTACTAGGTTTTGATTTGTTGGGGAGTAAGATGAATTTTCTTTCAACAATAAATTGAAGAAACAAAATGAATGGTTTAGGTCTTAACAATACAGAGATAAGCATCCTTTCCCACTTTTTTCTAAATTCATGTCAAAACTCGCCTCTCCTCTAAAATGCCTTCGGTAGTACACAGCACCCCACTCCAATGACTCTTCCATAGTCTGAAACATACTAATAACTGGTCACTTCAGGCTCAGTCTCCTCGTTGCAGAAGGCAAGTTTCTAGAGGTCAGAGATCACAGGTCTTCTTTCTCTACTGCACGCATTATTTTAAATATAATTTCATCTCCACTCCACCCGCATTCCTTCAGCTTGAAACGCTATATAATTCCATTCTAGATATCAATCCATAATACCATTAGAAATCACTGAACCACCAAGAAGGAAATTAAGGAACAGCATGCCCCTGATTAAATAATACAAGTATTCCTTGCTTTATGCATTCAATTTCAGTAACTATCTTGAGAGCAGATAAAAGAGACAGAATTCCAAGTATGACTTTCAAATATAGTCTGTTTGGAAAAAGAAATGTCAATTGGATGGTTTACCCATCCAACTAATTTGAAGTATTTCCTCCTTGCATGGACAATTATAAGACATACTTTCAAAAATGTGCAGTTTACAACTTGCTCTGTAAGCTTTACACACTATAATAATTGTCCCCAATATCACACTGTTTTACGATAAAATTGGTTTTCTTCCTCAGAACACTGAATGTTTTTTATCCTCTGGCTACCCTTCCTTCTCTGCCCAGTTGGATAATGTGGCGTTCCTAATGGGGTGCTGTGGGAACCCTGGTTACTTCATTCTGCACATCCCTGTGGGGGAGTGTGCACACTCCCATGACCTCATTACCACTGAGAAGAGCTGTCCCAAATCCTGGTCTCCATGCTTGATCTCTAGCCCAGGGGCCAACTGTATATATTCAACTGCCTCCCCACACACACCACATGCTATCCATACAACATTAAAAAAATTATTTTTTATTATTTTTTAAAAGATTTTATTTATTTATTTGACAGAGAAAGAAATCACAAGTAGGCAGAGGCAGGCAGAGAGAGAGAGAGAGAGAGAGAGAGAGAAGCAGGCTCCTCGCTGTTCAGAGAGCCCGATGTGGGGCTCGATCCCAGGACCCTGAGATCATGCCCTGAGCTGAAGGCAGAGGCTTTAACCCACTGAGCCACCCAGGTGCCCACCAAAAACTTTTTTTTAAACATTTATTTATTTTTTGACAGAGAGAGACACAGTGAGAGAGGGAACACAGCAGGGGGAGTGGGAGAGGAAGAAGCAGACTTCCCACTGAGCAGGGAGCCCAATGCGGGGCTTGATCCCAGGATGCTGGTATCATGACCTGAGGCGAAAGCAAAAGCGTAACGAGTCAGTCACCCAGGAGCCCCATCTATACAACATTTTGAGGCCAAAGTGTGGACTTTTGATTCTTCACACATACACATGTCCAGCAAACAAGACAGATGGGTTCTTAAATTTTTAATTCTTCGATAATTAACACGCAGTGTTATACTAGTTTTCAGGTGTACAATATAGTGATTCAACAATTCTATATATTACTCAGTAATCATCACAATAAATGTACTTTTAATTTTTAATACCCTTCACCTATTTCACCCCTTCCCTCTGCCCCCCACCTCCCCTCTGGTAACCAGGGTCTTTAATTTTAAATTAAATTTTAATTTTAAATTAAATTTTAATTTTAAATTTAAGGGTCTGTTTTTTAGTTTATCTCTTTTTTCATTGTTCATTTGTTTTGTTTCTTAGATTCCATATATGGGGGGTGTCTGGATGGCTCAATGGGTTAAGCATCTGACCCTTGATTTCAGCTCAGGTCATGATCTCAGGGTCATGAGATCAAGGCTCGCATCTGGCTCTGTGCTAAGTGTGGAATCTACTTGAGATTCTCGATCTCTCTCCCTCTGCCCCAACCCCTCTAATCATGCTTTCTCTCTTAAAAAAAAAAATCCATTATGTGCATGAAATCATATGGCATTTGTCTTTCTCTTACTGACATTTCATTTGGCATTAAACGCTCTAGATCCATCCATGTTGCTGCAAATGGCAAGATTCCATTCTTTTTCATGCCTAAGTAACTGTACACTGTGTGTGTGTGTGTGTGTGTGTGTGTGTGTGTGTGTGTGTAAATATATACACACCAAACCTTCTTTACCCATTCATCTATTGACAGACCCTTGGATTGCTTTCATATTTGGGCTATTGTAAATAATGCTGCAATAAAAATAGGGGTACATATACCTTATCAAATTAGTGTTTTCACATTCTTAGGGTAAATACCCCGTAATGGAATTACTGGCTCATGTGTTAATTCTATTTTCCAATTTCTAAGGAACTCCATGTTTTCCACAGTGGCTGTACTAGTTTGAATTCCCACCAACAGTGGACGAGGAGGCATTTATCCACATCTTTATGCTTTTGATTTTGCCCATTCTGCCAAGTGTGAGATGATATCTCACTGTGCTTCTGATTTGCATTTCCCTGATGATTACTTAATACTGATCAATCTTTGCATGAGTCTCTTGGCCATTTGTCTGTCTTCTATGGAGAAATGTCTGTTCATGTCTCCTGTCCATTTTAAATTAGATTATCTGGTTTTGGTTTGTTTTTTCCGGTGTTAAGTTGACAACTCAAATGCCTGTTCCATCTCTCTAATTCTACCTTTCCCTCCAGTTCAAACCACTGCCATTTCTTCTCTAGAGAGCTACCAGGGTTGCTGAGCAGGCCCCCTTACTACCTCGCCATCATTCGTTCATTGCGCGTTTCACACTGCTGCCAGAGTCACGCTGATAGGACACGGGGACCAAAGCTCTTCCAAGTCTGATACCTT
>JAPYYJ010002993.1:0-12078 GCA_028533885.1 Nasua narica | reverse complement strand
CCTGGAATGACTCTGGTCAGTTGTTTTAATGATTCAAATATCATGTTCTAAAATCTCTGCTTTTATGAGTGAATTTATAGACAATATCAATGTCCAACCATAGAACAAGAAGTTGCCTCAAACTTCTTATTTAAGCCCTCAATTAAATAAAAATTAAAAATCTCTGCTTGTCACTACCATATCTAGCATGCGATTTTTCCTCTTGTTTTAGCAAAATTATGACACATATTCAAGAGAACATCCAGTATTAGTACTCCTATTTACACTTTGTGTAATTAGTTTAGAATTGTTTTCTAACATAATTTAACAATTAATTAAGCAATCAGCTGGATCTTAAAAATTGTTAGTTAGAGATATCAAAGTAGGAAAAGATAATTAGATGCATGAGATTTATAAATGGCATCAGGTTAGCATGGAAGATAGATGTTGGATATATTTCATTCAACAGGAGCAGTTACAGAACTTCTTCCAGATAAGAGAGAGTAATAAGAGCAATACTTACTCCCTATTTGCAAGCAATTAGAAAGCCGAACAAAATATTAAAAATAACTGTTTTAGATACTGAATTATAAGCAGCATAGAACTATGATCATTGAGAGAAAGGAAAACAAATGGTAGAAGCCTTTTAATTGCAATGGCTTCCTGCAAGGAGCTGATTTCAAACTGCAGTGCTGTTTGGGAATAACTTAATAGAGACCATCATTCTAGTTGAGATGAGAGGGCAGAAGTCAGACATTGGAGAGGCTGTGTGTATATAATTTTCAGGGCTCAATGCTGATGCAGGAAAAGTAATGTAAAGAAAAGCTCCAAAAATATGTAGAGCTGTCCCCTCTAGTCATTGGTTGAAGATGAATCTGTGTGCATGCATAGGATGAAACTCTGCAAGGTTGTGTAAAGGAAAACTTTTGAGGAACTAGAACTATCTGGGAGCTATAAGCCAAACAGTTTTCTGAACTCAAAACCACCAGGAAAATTTATGTTCTTACCAGTCAGATCAAAGAGCTCTTGTTGAGTAATAGTCTATTGAATAGATACCAGAAAAGGATTATACATAGGAGTGGGACAAACTATCCTCGGGGTAAGGCTAATCTAGAAGTAGCGAGCTAAAGATAAAATTGATACACATGGAAAATATTAACAATATGCTCAAGCAGCTTGATCAATTTGGCATTTATAGAATTTCAGAGCAGCAGTTCTTTTCTAGTGCGCCTGAAATATTCCCTAAAATAGACTATTTGTTGGATTATAAAAAAGTCTTCATAAATTTATAAGCATTTAAATAATATAGAAACTATTTTCTAACTATAAAACTAGAAAATCAAAATTAATTACAGAAAGATATCTGGAAAAAATAAAAATATTTGGAAATTAAAAACAAATTTCCAAATAGTACATGGAACAATAAAGAAATCACAGATAAATTAAAACATATATTGATCTGAATGCAAATTAAGATAGAATATAACAGAATTTGAGCCCCTGGGTGGCTCAGTCCTTTAAGTGTCTGCCCTTGGCTCAGGTCATGATCCTCAGGTCCTAGGCTCCAGTCAGCGTCAGGCTCCCTCCTCAGCCAGGAGCCTGCTTCTTCCTCTGCCTGCTGCTCCCCTTGCTTGTGCGTGCTCTCTCCCTCTCTCTCTCTCTCTCTGTCAAATAAATAAATGAAATTTTAAAAAAAGAATATATCAAAATTTGTGGTTTGTAGCTAAAGCAATGCTCATAAGAAAATTAATACTTCAAATATTTTATTGAGCAAAAATAAATTATAAAGTCAATTATCTAAACTTCCCCATAAGAATATAGTAAAATAAGAGCAAAGCAAGGAATTAAATAAAAGGAAAAAAATAAATAGGAAATCAATGGGATAGAAATTGAAATAATGATAAAGAAAAATAAAGTCAAAGAATGATTCAAAATGCTTTCAAAATGCATCAGTGTAATTAATAAACTTCCAGCTAATATAAAAAAGAAAAAAGTAAAGAGTAGAAAAGAAAAGGCGCACATCACTACAGATCTTACATATATTTAAAGGATATTAAAGGAACATTATATAACACATTTATGTAGAACATATTTAATAACTTTGAAGAAGTAGATAAATTTTTAAGACTCAAATTATAAAGAAGACACAAAGAGCAATAAAAATTATAAATATCCTTATCCCAAATAAAGAAACTGAATATGTAACTACCAAAAACTCTAGGTCCAAATATCTTCTTTGGTATAATCAACAGATATTTAAAAAAAGATATAATAATGATCTTACACAAAGTCTTTTAGAAAACAGAAAAAGAGGAATAACTTATTTTATGAATTCAGAATTATCCTAATAAGGCCAGCATTGCCTAAACAAATTAGTAAAATTGAATTCAGCAATATATGTATGTACGTTTTCATATGTATATATGGATATATATACATCTTTTTCAAACACTTAAGGAAAAAATAATGTTTATTCCCGCCAAACTCTCCCAGAAAATAGAAACAGAGGACACACTTCTTAACTCATTCATGAGGACAGCAAAAGCCTAATTAAAGAAGAAAATAAAGACATTAAAAGAAAAGACATTACAAGAAAACTACAGACTATTTTTTTCTTGTATATATTGATGTAATAATGCCCAAACAAATATTAGCAAATTGAATACAACCATGTATAAACATATTTATTCAACAACCAAATTAATTTTTTCAGGTGTGCAAAAATATATAAAAGTGTACAAAATACAAAAAAATGGGAAGAGTTGAATAACTGAAAATCATAGCACCAATAGGTTAAAGAAGAAAGTCTTATAATCATATAAATTGATACAGAATAAATATTTAATAAAATCCAACACTTACACATAGTAAAAACTCAACAAACTAGGAATAGAGAATTTTCTCAACATGAAAAAGAGCAGCTACTGAAAATCTTATAGCTAACTTCTACTTAAGAGTGAGATACTGGACACCTCCCTAAGATAAGAATGAAGGCATGGATGATCTCTTTCACCACTTTAGAAGTCCTAACTAGTATTATGACAGAAGAAAAAGAAATAAAATGTACATTCATTGGAAGAAAGAAGGAAAACAGACTTTACTCGGAGATGACATAACTGTCCCCTAGTGGGTCACCACAAGCCTAATAAAAATAGTCTCCTGAAACAATAAGTCAGCATAGCAAGGATATAGGACACAAGATCAATATACAATAATCAATGCTTTCTTATATACCACTTATGAGCCATTTGAATTTGAAATTAAAAGAAAACATACAATTTACAATGGAAAAATAAAAATGAAATCATTAGCAATAAGTATAAGGTCTGTATGTGAAAAATTACAAATCATTGATGAAAACAGTATAAAAGAAATATCAATGAGTACATCTTGGTATTAAGTAAGTAATTGTGGAAAAAATAAATCTCCTATTCAAAAGAGTCCAGGGGCGCCTTAGTAGTTCAGTTGGTTGGACCTTGGACTCTTGATTTCAAGAGTTATAGTCTGGGGGATTGTGGTCTGTGGGTCATGGGATCAGCCTCTGTCCAGCTCAAGCTCAGTGCCGAGTGAAGTCTGCTTGGGATTCTCAATTGGACACTGAAATAAAAATACCATTAAAATAGCATCTAAAACCCCAAATAGTGAAGAAGAGATTAGGTAAAATATGTATAAAATTTATACAATGATACTATAAAACACTAGTAGGAGAAAATAACTAATTGAGAGATATACTACACTTATGGACTGGAAAGACTCAATACTGTTAAGATGTTAATTCTCCTTAAACTGAACACTTTATTTCACTGAATTCCAATTAAAGTCTCAGCATCTCTTTCTTTTCAATAGAAATTTACGAGCTTAAATTATAATATTTGTGGAAATGAAATTAATCTAGAATAGTTAAATCTGTTTTACAGAAGAGTACAATGGAAAGCTTATATACCTAATACCAAGATATATCATAAAACTACAGTAATTAATAAACTGTGTAACTAGAATAATATAGACCTATATATTGATGTTACAGAATAGGAAGTATAGAAATATACCTAAATAAGTATCATCAATTGTGATAATATTGTGACAAAGAGGCCAAATTAATTCAGTTTGGAAAGAATAGCTTCACACAAATGGTGCTGGACCGACTGATATGCAGAGGAAGGAGAATACACTATGATACCACACGCTATGCACAAAAAAATACCAAAAATGGGTTGAATATTCAAGAGAATTGAGAACATTCATTTATGAGTGTGTATATGTTAGTAGCAGCATTATTCATAATAGTCCCAAGATAAAACAATATGGTGCTTATCAACTTGTAAGTGGATAAACAAAGTGTGGCATATCCATATCATGGAATAATAACTATGAAAAGAAATGAGTTACTTAAATATCCTATAATATAAATGGACCTCAAACACAATAGGGGCACTTGGGTGGCTCAGTTGTTTAAGTGCCCAACTCTGGTTTTCTGCTCAGGTTGTGATCTCAGAGTGATGAGGTCCAGCCATGAGCTGAGCTCCATGATAAGTGCAGTCTGCTTAAGACTCTCTCTCCCTATTTTTTAAAACAGCTTCAGAAGACTAGGTACTAGTTCTTCTTTAAATTCTTGGTAGAGGGGTGCCTGGGTGGCTCAGTGGGTTAGAGCTTCTCCTTTCAGCTCAGGTCATGATCTCAGGGACCTGGGATCAAGCCCCTCAAAGAGCTCTCTGCTCAGGAGGGAGCCTGCTTCCTCCTCTCTCTCTGCCTGCCTCTCTGCCTACTTGTGATCTCTGTCTCTCTTTCTCTCTCTGTCAAATAAATAAATAAATAAATAAATAAATAAATAAAATCTTTAAAATAAATGAGTAAATGCTCAGTAGAACTCCCCTGGGAAGCGATCTGGCTCTGGACTCTGGTTTCTTGGGAGATTTTTTTTTTTTTACTGAAAAATTGTTTTTTCACTGAAAATTGGTTTTCTTGTGTGTTTTTTTTCCTCAGGAGATTTTTGATTACTATTTCAATTCCCTTGCTTGTTATGGGTCTGTTCAAGTTTTCTATTTCTTCCTGTTTCAGTTTTGGTAGTTTACACATCTCTAGGAATACATCCATTTCTTCCAGATTGCCTAATTTGTTGGCAAACAGTTACTCATAGTATGTTCTTACAATTATTTGTATTTCTTCAAAGTTGGTTGTGACCTCTCCTCTTTCATTCATGATTTTATTTGTTTGGGTCCTCTCTCTTTTCTTTTTGATAAGTCCAGCCAGGGGTTTATCAATGTTATTAGTTCTTTCAAAGAACTAGCTCCTAGTTTCCTTGATCTGTTCTACTGTTCTTTTGGTTTCAATTTCATTGATTTTTGCTCAATCTTTAATAATTCTATTCTCCTGCTGGCTTTAGGCTTTATTTGTTGTTCTTTCTCCAGCTCCTTTAGATGTAAGTTTGGGTTGTGTATTTGAAGGAAAACTTCCAAACTCTTTTTATGAGGCCAGAATTACCTTGATCCCAAAATCGGACAAAGACCCCACCAAAAGGGAAAATTATAGACCAATATCCTTGAAGAACATGGATGGAAAAATTCTCACCAAGATAATAGCCAATAGGATCCAACAGTATATTAAAAGGATTATTCAATATGACCAGGTAGGATTTATTCTTGGACTGCAAGGGTAGTTTAATTAACATCCTCGAATCAATCAATGTGATACACTACAATGGGCAAATTTTGTGGTATTTAAATCACACTACTAAGGGCACCTAGGTGGCCCAGTTGGTTAAGCATTTGCCTTTGGCAAAGGTTATGATCCCAGAACTCTAGGATCGAGCCCCCTCTCCCTCTGCCTGATACTCCCCCTGCTTGTGCTCTCTTTCTGTCAAATAAATATATAAAATCTCAAAAAAATAAATCACACCACCATAAAGTTGTGGAAAAAATGAAAGTGACCATAAGACCCAGTAATTTGCACTCCTTCATATTTACCCAAATAAATTGGTAAATACCACGCAGAAAACCTGCACACAGATATTTCCAGCAGTTTTAGTCATAGCTGCCAAAATTTGTAAGCAACTAAGATACCCCACAGTGGGTGAATAAACAAACTATATCTAGACAGTGCACTAAAAAGAAATGAGCTATTAAACTATGAAAATTCGTGGAGGAAACTTGAAATGTATATTGCTAAGTGAAAGAAGCCAATCTGGAAGGGCTACCTACTGTATGATTTCAACTATATGATGTTCTAGAAAAGGTAAAATTATGGACAAAGCAAAATGATCGGTATTTGGGGGCAACTGGGTAGCTCAGTTGTTAAGCATCTGCCTTTGGCTCAGGTCATGATCCCAGGGTCCTGGAATCGAGCCCCACATCTGGCTCCCTGCTCAGCAGGAAGCCTGCTTCTCCCTCTCCCACTCCCCCTATTTGTGTTCCATCTCTCGCTGTGTTTTTCTCTGCCACATAAATAGATAGAATCTTAAAATAAATAAAATAAAATAAAAAAGAATGTTTAAGCTCAGAGTAGTCATTAAAAAAAAAATCAGTATTTGCCAATATTAGGAGTCAAAGAGAGATAAAGGAGAGGCTTTTTAGGAAGTGAAATTACTCCGTATGGTAATATCATGGTTGATGTACGTCACTATACATACATACAGGTTAGTAAACCCATGCAGTGTACTAAGATTAAATTTTAAAATAAACTATGGACTTCAGGTGATAATGATGTATCATAAATTCATTAATTGATTCATTGGTTTTAACAACTGTACCACTCTGGTGCTGGGTTTTGAGAGTGGGGCAGTGAGGTATGTGAAGCAGCGGGCATGTCAGAATCTTTGCACTTGTGGCTGAACTTTGCTGTGAAACTAAAGCTGCTCTAAAAAAAAAAAAGCCTTTAAAAATGAAAGCAAACAAAAAAAGAAAATGGATCATAGATCTAAAGTAAAATCTAAGACAATAAAACTTCTAGAAGAAAATATAAAAGAAGACTATGAGCCTTAGAAGGAGGCCATCGTTTCTGAAATAGGACATAAAATAACACATAAAAGGGAAAAAGAATGCATTGGATGTCATGAACTTAAGTTACTCTTTAAAGCACTATTTAAAAGTAAAATAATGAGAAAGCCAGTCACACACTAGGAATAAATATTATATATATGAAATATATGACAAAGGCTTTATTGAGTAATAACAATATATAAATAATAACACTAATAACAGAGCCCAACAAATACTGGGCAAATATTTTAATATAAAATTCACAAAGGTAGATATATACAAGTTCAACTTTTCTCTGAAGTGATGCTCCACATTTTTATTGAGCAAGAAAATACAAATTAATACTATAATGTGATAATGCTCTATATCTTCTAGAATGGTTATATTTAAAAGATTGACAATTTCTGGCCCTTCACTGAAAACGTTTTTCAACTTCTGCTTTCAAATATTCTTGATTCACTGGACTCTTTTGTGTATTGTTCTTATTTCTGGAATATTTTATTTTTTTTCTCCATTTTTATTTCCTTTGGTTGCCTTGTAATATCGATCTGAATTTGTTGTTTATACTTAAAAAAGATTTTGAGAAAGCATATTATCTCTCTTCTTTTAGGTGTGTATGCAATTAGGAATTAGTTCTTGTCACTTTTTTTCTGTTTCCTTGGGCTTTTCCTTATATAAAATGTGCCATTTCTTTGCTTTTGTTCCTTTTCTTTTTTTCTCCTCGCTTATCCCTATGCTTACTTTTCTCTGATTATTACTTATATTTGATTTCTGAGGAATAGGTGGTACGCCAGGAAGGAGAAGCTAAATTGGGAGGTAGTAAAAAGGAATACCCAAATTACACAACAAAAGATCTTAATTTTATGATCTGTAACAATTACAGCTTCTCTACAGTTTATTTTGTATTGTTACCCTCCTTACTTTATGATCGAGTTAGATGGAAAGCGATCTAGAATATTACCCAGTACTATGGAAGAGAAAAATTGATCCCCACAAGTAATCTCCGGGGCAATTAAATAATCTTTCAGGACTGATGTTCATAACTCATCAATCAGAACAGGTCACATGGCTCCAAGTTACTAGAAGGAGTTGAGTGGTACAATTGTATCCTGTGCCAGCAGTCTTTGGATAGTAACATTAATGACTGTTGGCGTTTGGATTTGGGTTGGGAGGAGCTAGGTTATGTAGTCTCCAATTTTAATATGTTTGTTTTTCTTATTCCTCAATCATGAAGGCTATTACTTCCTTTCTATTAGTAACATACTTCTGTTCAATTTTGTCCTCAAGATGCAGGAAGATTCATAGAAATATTAAGTCACTGGTTGTTCTCATTTGGATCTGATAATCACACACACATAACTATACTCCTCTGCACAATCTGACATGTCTCTCATGACCCTCATGCTTCTTAGGTCTGGTTCAGAAATCATAATTTCTCCCTCAGCAACTTCTCTGCTAAAATCCTGTACTGTCAACCTGGATCTCTACAGAGAGCATTAGTCAAATCCCTGGTTCTACTGACTCTGAAGAAAAAGTCATTGGGATAGACCTACACAGCAGTATTTCCATTTTGAGAGCTCAATTATCTGATAAAGTCTTAGGAGATATGCGTAGTCCCCAATGTTTACTATCATTATATCCCATATTTAATTATATCTAACAGGAATATCACAAAATTTTGGTTTGGTTTTAGGGTGTTTTTCCTATTACATTTTTTTGTTTTTATTATGTTATATCAAGAAAAATAGAAAAGTTTAGAGAAAGGGAGAAAAAGAGTAAAACACTTTTATTCTCCTGTATTTTAAGGAAAGTTCCTATGGTCACTTACCTAATTCTTTAATAGAATTATATCTCTAACTGTTCAGACTTAAAACAATACAAGACTTTGCTGTTCATTTTCCAACTTGCCCCTCTCCCTTATCCCCTGGGTGGTGTGAGTACTTTCTTCAAAATATTATCATTTATCCTCCTTTATCCTTTCCTTTCTTTTCCCACTTCAGTTCTTTATTTTTTGTGCCTCAATGCTTAAATTTTGCTTCTCTCCCTTCAGTCATTCACCATCCAATTCATTCCAACTGCTAACAAAAGAATTTTCCCCAATGTTCACTAAGACAAATACTATTCATGGCCTAACACAGTTAGCCTTCATGCTTTTCTCAAAGCATACTTGGCAAGAAAACTAATTTAGTTAGAATTTATGCTATATGAATATAAACACAGATTGAGAGTAAACGCAGATTGAGAGAAGCTTAAATATTTGTTTAAGAAATTTAGACTTTAGAGACCATCATACTCACACACACACACACACACACACACACACACACACACGGAATATTCTCTATTGACTGCTGTCAGAAGAAAATTCCCTTCTATTAACTATAGCATTTTCTTGTTCTTATATAGTATTTTGCAATGGATTTATTTTTTGTCTCTTTAATGTCAAAAAACAATGTCTTGTCATATCAGTATCCTACAAGAATCTGTTCCAAATAGATTAATTAAATAACTAATGATGGGAGGGGAAATAGACTACTGATGTATTATACTCATAATTGTTTAAAACTGTAGATAAGAGACATGATTTACTCTTTACAAATATAATTTGATGCTTTATTATCTCATTTATAGAGTACCATAGAAAATATGTATAATTTCTCCAAAATTATTGATGAGTTGAGATCATACTTCTTTTCTCACCTTGATTTTCTTTCTGAATCAAACTTTGCCTACTGTTCCTTCAGATAAGGAAAATTTCTGGAAACCTTCGATTTTGTGAAAAATTCCTAGCATAGAGCCATAGAATATTATTGCTGCAAAGCATGAGTTTATTAGCATTAAAAACTAATTTCATTGCCTATAAGTAACTCTGTTATTTTTAAATTATTACTATTTGGTATATACAATAAAAATTGTATTTTTTATTGTATATACAATACAATATAATGCAGCAGTATGCATCTTGTTGAATTAAATTAGATTTGGTGCAGAACCATTTAAAATCTATTATTTTAACAATTTAAAGTAAAACAATTATCTATAAGTAAAACTTTTTATTCTGCTTTTATAGTTAAAATAATATACCTAAGTATTTTTCTTATCATTATTTTCTCAATTCTTATTTTTGCAAAGTATCATTACAAATTCCTGGAATTTGAGAGGTTTATCACCTGTCAAGCTGTTTTATAAGTTATCACTTCTAAAATCTATGCTGCAAAACAAACAAACAAATAAACAAAAACTATGCTGCCATATTTTTCCATCAATAATAGAGGATTTGATATAGATACAGAATATTAGACTTTGTTTTCTTTCCTATACTTAAATGAGCTGCCTTTAGAATCAGTCTTAGAAATACATTAGCCTACATTGGAAATGACTCAGCCTAAACCATCCATAGCCTATTCCTGTATATTTTGCTTCCTGAAATTAATATTTTTTGTGTCTATTAAAAAGTATAAACATTTTAATAATAAAAATAGCATTTTATACATTCAACATTCAGCAAATAATCATTATCTATTATGTCAGGCACTGTTATGCACAGCTTGTACTTGGTTTGTGAAAATTAGGAGAAGGTGAGAAGAAATTGGATATCCAAAACAATTCTTCCCAACATCTTCCAATTCATGGCACACATACAAATCAATAATATCTGTACATCCCACTGGGACCACTGGTTACTTGGGTAAATGGATGTGTAGATTCAAAGCTGGTGGTGTCCAACCCAGGCTCCAGCTACCCAAACTCCTATCAGCACCTCAAGGGCTGAGCAGACCAGAATCATGGCCCAGCTGCTACCCATTCCCAGCAAGATTGTGAAAAGCTGATTCAGAGATGCTGAGAGCAAGATTGTGCCAAAGGAAAAGACTAGGCACAGAGAGGCAACAAGCAAAGGTGACGAGTGTTAGTGGCGGTTTTTTCTCAGCTATATGTGCCCCCTGTATGCAGCTACTGCGGCTATAAATCCTTTCCTAAAACCCTTCCAAGATGCCTTTGAGCAAATTATTTTTCCCATTTAGGAAAGCTAATGTGGTTTGTGTATGCCATATATTATTTAATTATTTAATGGGATTTGGAGCCATGTCGTAGGAATATTCCCACAGATCTTGATGCCAAATAAGTTCATATCAACTTGGCTTCATGTGGGTTCAATTAGTCATCAAATGAGTTCTAAAAAATCATCTGATTTTTATAACTGTTTCAATTGCCAAATTGTGGGAAAAGTTTAATGAATCTGTATAATATTAGGTCATCTACAATATTTATCCTTGTGTATTTTGAGACGAGTTTTGAGGACTAATAACCAAAAGGTATATAAAGGACTATGGAAGGACTTAGAATACCAAGGTATCACATAACTTAATCCATTTTAAAGATATAAAACAATTAAGAGAATTAGAATTGATTGCATCTTGAGGGTCTCAGTATTTTGAATTTATTTATCTTTTATATTATTATTTATTTTACTTTTAAAAGACTATATTTCAAATTTACCATGCCCAGGATGATGTATTCACAGTGACTGCAATTTCAATATTTCTTCATCTCACATGAGTAGCGCCATATCATTTAAGAAATGGAATGCAAAAACTGATTATTCTGAAAGGAGAGATTCTGCAGCATTCTGCTTTTTATACAGCACCTTGTAATAGTTGGGCTTATTGCATTGAAACAATCTACTCTAAGGGCACTGTTGGTATCAAAAGCCTTCTATACATAATGTGAAAGTTTCTTCAATTGTGAGCCGCACAGTAGTAGTAGTTAGGGCTTTATTACTTAGTTCTAATTTGTATTGATGGCCTAAAAAAAGTAGCATGCTTTGCAGTTCTATGAAAGAAAAGATTATAAATGGAGATTAATTATAATTTTGCTAGCTCAGTACTTGTAAAACTAAAGCAATTTATATTCTTTCTCTTAATGATCTCCATTCCTGATTGCAGTAATGTAATCTAATTGTGATTATGATAGTATCTGAATCATGTGGGCCTCAATGTGATTGAAACTACTCTTTGCATTAAAAAGTAATTTTGGAGTAATGATGAAAAGTTACTGTGGAAAATTGGCAAGTAATATATTTTACTCTGTATCTTAAATTTCTGCTTTCATTTTTGATTATATCTCA
>JAPYYJ010002992.1:0-12080 GCA_028533885.1 Nasua narica | reverse complement strand
GCTCTCCCCACCCTCCGGCAAGGATGGGTGCAACGCAGAATGGTGACTTTCAGGAGGAAAGGGGGGACTGTCGGCTCAGCTGTTGGAGCCTATGCAACTGTACCTGAAGGGGTCTCAGGGGCGCGGTCACACTCCTGGAGCTCTCGTTCGCCCCCCCCCCCCCCGTCGCCCACCTAAAGGCAGCCCTACCACCCCGAGCCCTCCACCCACCAACAGCGCTCCAATGAAAGTGTTGCCAGTATGGCTTTTGTACTTTCTTCTGCTTATTTTTAACATCCATGGAGGCAATTTTCAGCAATGCTGAGCCATCTGCCTGGGCCATCTGAATTAACTCCCAGACTTACTTTCTTTCCTTCCCTTCTTCCTTTCCTTCCTCCCTCCCTTCCTCCCTCCTCTTCTTTCTCTTCCTTCCTTCCTCTTTCCCTCCCTCCCTTCTCTTTCTTCCTCCTTCCCTTCCTCCCTCCCTCCCTTTCCCCCTCCCCTTCATCTCTCCCTTCCTCCTCCCCTTCATCTCTCCCTTCCTCCCTCCCTCCTTTCTCTCCCTTCCTCCCTCCCTCCCTTCTCTTCCTTCTTTCCTTCCTTCCATCCCTCTTTCCCTCCCATCCACTCTCCCTTCCTCCCTTCCTTCCTTCTTAGGACTCTGATTACGAAAAACGCATTGGACTATTCTGATGCTCTAAACTCTATTATTTTTAATGTGCCATGTTTTCAAGGAACTCAGAGAGCATCTGAGAAGAAATTCCTGTATTTGCATTCCACTTCATTTCTCACCATCACCTTTACGCTCATTGTCGTTAAAATAAGCAGTGACCATAAACAGAATGAACACTCTTACTCAGGTAACATACAGAGCACTTTCTATACATTATTCCATTTAATCTTATGCAACCACCTCACAGAGGAGTTGGAAATCTTAGTGAATTTCCTCAAGATCACTGTGCTTTGGTAATCGGGAAAGTCGGGACTCAGAATAAGCCGGGGAGCGAGGCTGTAAGTTATCTATGGGGAACACGATCAAGTCTGGATTTGGATGAAGGGTAAAAACTCATGACAAGACAAAACCTGGACCTGGAAGATGCTTCATGGCTATTCAAAATGTGATCTGCAAACTGGCAGCATCAACATTTCTGTATCTGCTAAAAATGCAGATTCTCGGGCCCTGGCCAGCCCTACCAAATCCCATTTTTATTAGCTTGCTCAGTCTCAGCCCGCACCATGTCAGCGTGAGAGGACAGGAAGTTCTTCATGACTCTAAGGGAGCAGTAGGCATTTTCTGTGGAATAAGTATGTCTTGAGGATTTGATGTTTGCAAAATATGAAGATACTTTTGGACTATTTCAATATATATTTATATGACTACAGTTCTGGACCAAAGTAAATATTTTGTGTTACTGTATACACTTTCTCATGTAATGGATAGAAGTATCAGTATATGAAGACCTGTGGAATTTTTAAAAAAAAAATTGAAAGGAATCCTCATAGTTGAAAAGATAGGGAAGAACTGATACATTTCACACTCACACCTGTTGCTGGAATTTCTTTTCCAACATCCCTGACAAGTGGTCACTTAGTCTGTGTCTGAGGATTGTTATGGAGAAGAATCATATCTCTCATCAGGCAGCTCAATCATATTTTTTAGAAGATCTCATTTTTTTTTAATTAAAAACATTTTTTTTTGTAACGGCCGGGTATTAGATGAAATTTAGAAGATCTAATTTTTAAAAGTTATTTCAATATTGAGTTTAATCGTACCTCATTGCACTAATTTCCGCTTCTCAAGCTAAAGAAAATTAGAAGCCTAATCTCATCATTTCTTCAAATATTTGAAGATATAACATGTCTTCTCTGGCCTAAACATTGTAATTAGCTCCTTCAACTTTTACTCGTTTGGCATAATTTCCAGATCCCAAGAGTTTCCTTTCTTTTAGTTTTGGTCCCTTTAAAATACAGTGCCCCAAAGACAACTCACAATGGGATCTTTGCCAGCAAGGATGAAGCTCTTCTCTTCCTTGTCTGACATGCTCCATGTTCCTGAAGGCAAACCCAGCTTACACCTTTGGGGATTTCTCTTTTTTTCAAGATTTTATTTTTAAGTTATCTCTGCACCCAACATGGGGCTCAAACCTACAACCCGAAGACCAAGATTCGCACATTCTACGAACTGAGCCAACCCGGCGCCCCTTGTCACTTTAACTCCTCTAGAGCTGGATCCTCGCATCCTCCCATTTGCTCTGTTTGATTTCTTAAACTTAAACACGGGACTTCACGTCTGCCCCTGACGCTGGCACCTTGTCTGCGTCTATTATTCCAAAACGAAAATACTGATGCTGTTTTGATCCTGCCCCAATGAATTAGCTTCCCCCAAACTTTGTGTGCCCTCAAAAATAAAGATAAAAGTGAAATCAAGATGAGAAGACTTTCCACTCACATGCTGACGTTAATGCCGTCACGTGACTGCCTGTCCTCTCACCACAAACGACTCGTCAGAGGAGCCCCCTGTAGGGTTAGTTAGGAACCACATTACCTGCCCGGACCCTCCGCCCCACGGGACCTTATCGTTCAGGTGCTGGGCTTTGGGCCCTTCACCAGTTCTGCAGAAGTCCTCAGACATTATGGGTCCGCGCTCTCGGACAGCACCTGGAAATTAATTCGCGACTCTGGAGTCATCTCACTCTGAAGACAGGAACTCATTTAAATCACGCAAAAAAAGATATTCTTTAAGTCTCTCTTTTATCTGTCTTTGGATCCATATGCCTGTTTTTCAAGTAGAAGGCCATTCTTTTGTGAAGACACAAGAAAATCGCTGTCAACTCTGCCTGCAGAGTGTCATTTGTTACTATTATATCACATGCCCTTTGCCTGCCTTCCTCTTGCTCTAAATCTACATGACAGAGTGCTTTTAGTTACTCTGAACGTTTTTGTACATTTGTTGGATTTTTCCTTCACATTGTCCCACTGTTCTGGGCCATGTGCCCTTATCCAGCCTTGGCCAATAGCTCCTTCCATATAACCCATCTCACTCCAAGAGAACCTCTCCGTCCAACTAAACTAAGATTATGATTTGGAGGATTTATTTTAAACTTAAAAATCAACCAAATATCCCAGATCTTTTCACTTTAATTGCTGTAAAGATGGACCTTTAACATCCTCCCACAATCTCCTAGGTCAACATACTCAAGATGGAAGCAATTATCTTTCTCTCCATCATTGCTTATCCTCTCGTAATTCTTCTCCCATTTAACGATGTCACAATCTAACCAGTTACCCCAAGCAGAGACTGGAGTGATTCATTGACCCCTTTTCCCTGATTTTCTGCATTCGACCCTCAGCAAATCCTTCCAGCCATCCTTCGGCATTTCTCTCCATCCATCTCTCTCCCCATCATCTCCACCCCCGAATTCATCAAATGCCTGTGACATCCACTATCCCGGAATATTGCAATCGTCTCCTTAGGGAGGTGTCCAGTTCCAGGCGAATTCCTCCATAAATTCTCCTCTACGCTGTCAATATATAAATCTACCTAACACACATGTTGGATAATGATATCTACAGTGCTCAAAATTCATAAATGTCTCCTCATTGCACACAGAATAAAATTTAAGTTCTTAGCATAGTTAAATACTTGCTTCTGCTCATCATTGCAACTGCATTGCACCCCTTACTCCTGTCCTATACCTTGTACTTTTATCTTTACCTTGAATCTCCACCTCCATGATAGTTCTACACAACTTTTTTCCCATCCTTCAAAAATTAAATAAATTCCCCTATCTCTCTTAAAATTTTTATGCTCTAACAAAACTAAATTTGCTACTCCGCTCATGGGCCCTGCAGATTCCTCTGTTCTACAACTTATTAAACTATATGACAAGGATTTGTTTGCACTTTTACCTGTTGCCATAGGCTACACAATCATTGAAGATAGGATCGTAACTTGTTCATATCTGCATCTCCTCCTCATACACATACATCAGTGTGGTAGGCTGATAACGCAGAATAACGCTCCCCTCCTCCAAAGATACCCATGTCCTCATTCCTAGAACCCGTGAATACGTTGTCTTACGTGGCAAAGAGGAATTAAGTTTGCTAATCCTCTGACTTTAAGAAAAGGAAGATTTTCCTGGGTTATCTGGTATACCCGAAGCAATCACAAGGGTCCTAAGAGTGGAAGAGGGATGCCAAAGACAAGGTCAGATGTGTGTGAGGGAGGCTCAGTTTGCTCTTGCTGCCCTGGCAGACAGAGGAAGAGGACAAAGTACAGGCATCCAGATGGATTCCAGCAGCTAAAAAAGGCAAGGATATGGATTATCCTCTTCAGCCTCTAGAGAGGAGCACAGCCCTGCTGATGCCATAATTTCGACCAGGGAAACCTGTGTTGGACGTCTAAGATAATAAGTTCATGTTGTTTGAAGCCACTAGGTTTGGGTTAATTTGTTACAGCAGCCAAAGGAAACTAATACAAGTAGCACTTGCCACAGAGTATGTTGGAGACCAGTTCACGGTGAACGCCTGTCCTCTAAATCTCAGCTCAGTAGACATTATCAGTTCGGAATGCAGTTAGGGATCCTCTCAGATTTCAAAAAATACTCTGATGTTTGCCCTAAGGGAGATGTATCCCCCAAAGGCACTACTGCTCTTCCAGCCCCCATCCCTTCTGGAGAAATAAGCAGCAGCCCCCTAGGTTCTGGGATGTCCCTGACTGTGTGTCATTCTTCAAGGTACCACTGTGGTCAGTGGTTGCCTGGATCCTCCACCGTGGTGGAGAGTGATGAATCATTCTTGATTAAAATTTGCTTTCTTGTCCTCAGTGAGGACTTTTTAGGAAAATATATTCACCTTAAAACAAATATCTTTCATCTCCTCGAGCTGGAACTTCTTCACCTCATTGATGTGAACCTGACAGAGCTTTAAATATGCCTTTTACTCGTCTCTCCACTGTCATACTGTACTCACCGGGACCGAAGACCAGCATGGCAGCCAGGCCACCGGGATTCCCCAGAGGGGTCCACAAGAAAAGAGGAAAACAGTAGTCGATCCGTGAAGTCACTACTGTGTTTGTGCTCTTGGCTTTGGTCTTTGTCGCACAGAGAAAAATCATCTGTGAAAACGAAGACAATCAATAAGAAATGGAAACTGCTGAATGTGTCTAGTTACTGGTCTGAGACCCGTGTGGCCCCAGGCTCTGAGGTTCATGTGAGTGAGGTTCTCACTCCTAATCCTCTGCCACCTGAATTTTGTGACTAGCCACGATCGTGTAGTCATATCTCCTATTTTCCTTAAATTATTTTAAATTGCTTTTAGGACTCTTGCAACGAAAAGAGTCCTGGCAAAGAGAACTGCCATTAAATAAGTCAGGGTAATAAAAAATTCAAGTAATTCACAAAACTTGGGTCATAAGACCCCGAACATGGCTGAAGATGAAACTATTCCGTACAATGGTGAAGTAGCGTGACCTCCACCCTTGCAAGGATTCTTGTATTCATTGCTGGAATGGCCTGGAAGGCCTTCAGAGCAAGCTAATGCACACTTTTAACTGTTGCAGGCTGCACGACTAGCCTTCCTTGGTCTGCAGCATTGGTTCTCAAAGTGTGGGCCCCGGACCAGCACTATCACCCGGAAGCACACTAGCGACAACCACTCTCCAACTCCACCGCAGGCCTGTTTCACAAGAAATTCTGGGACTGGGTTTAGTACTTAAGTTTAACAAGTTCTCCACGTGATTCTAAGGTCGTCCAAAATTTAAGGCCCACTAACCCACAGGATGACCCTACCACTGAGAGTTTTTGTGGGTTGGTTTGGGGTGAGGTTTTTGGTTTTTTTTTTTTAAGATTTTTATTTATTTATTTGACAGAGAGAGAACACAAGCAGGCAGAGAAGCAGGCAGAGGCAGAGAGAGGAGCAGGCTCCCTGCTGAGCAAGAAGCCAGATGTGGGACTCGATCCCAGGACGTCGGGATCATGACCTGAGCCGAAGGCAGCTGCTCAACCAACTGAGCCATCCAGGCATCCCGGGGGCAAGTTGTTTTTGTTTTGTTTTTGCATTTCACTTTGTTTGAAATACTGATGCATGATATATGATGAATTCATAAAATATCAATCCATCCTATTGCAGAACACTTAAATCTCCACCCAGGAGCCCAGAAAACATCAACAACATAAACATCCCAAGTTGGTAAATTGATTTCAGGTGAGTTTTGGGCCTAATTTCGGTAATTTTCAGACTGGTTTTGTATATACTTTCTATTACAGAGCAAAATCATTTTAGAGATTAAATTACTACCAACATTAAATATACATACATAACTTTTTTAGTCAGATTATGGAAAAGCAGGGGTTTTTTTGGCTGATAGATCTCGTGTCAACTTTATACTCTCTTATAAATCTCATTGCAGTCTTTGTTCTACATTTTCTTTGAACTTCTTAGGATTAAAAAAGGAAATATATATTCCATGACTCGAGCTCACTATGTGAAAGAATACTCTATATTGAGCTTACATTTCTGGGAGAGGTAGTTCTTTGCATTTCCCGGTTATGTTGAGAATTCTTGGCTCTGGTTACCCAAATTTTCAATGTGGCTGACTGCTGAACCCCACTACCCCGGTGGGGGGCACTCATTATAAGAGGCTTGTGAAGTGGGAATGACACTTCCAAAATTTCTAGGGAGAGTAGTGTTTGCTTTCCTTCTGGCTAAAGATGTAATTTGTTACTTAGTTCAGCACTAACTTCATGGATCTACAACCCGGGGTAGAAAAGAGAATAAGTGAATACATTCAGTGAAATGGACAAATATACCAGAATAAGAAATCCTGTTAAAATGTTGGATGTATTCCCCAAGGCAAGTGATGCTATAAATATCATAATATACTACCTCCCTCGTATTGCTGTGAAGTATAAAACACAGCAACTTACCTACCCTTAATTAGCTGCATTTAGTATTTTTTATGGCCACTGAACATGGTACTCAAATTATCGTATATTAGCATATAATTTGCATACATACCTCAAGGTATTTGGTTTTTATTGCTATTACCTTTTGTGGCCCTATTTCAGTAATGACTCTAATGGAATATAAAAAAGAGGGAGAGAGAGAGAGATTTCTGACTCAATTTGCTTTACAATCTTAGAAGTTTTACAATGGGAAGTTCAAGGTTTAATATAAAATTCTTAAAAAAAAATATTCTGTGCCTTTATTTTAGCCCATTTGAATAGGTACCTATCTGGCAAATCCTTGATAGGCACCCCAATGAAAGCATTTACTTCCTTTCTGAACTCAATAAAGATATATGTTTATAAATAAGTCTTAGGGTATAAATTATTTCATGTTTGCTTAAAAGAAAATTGCACACAGACCATTTACTGAATCTTACCAGTCTATCAGCAGCTAAAGGCCCAGAGAAGGAAAAACAGCAGCTGCAGGGACAGAGTTTGGAGAAAGGTCAGAGGTCAACGCCTGCATCTGCATTCATGGGGAGACAGAGAGGAAAAATAAAGGGTCTCTCTTTGTTGCAAGTCAGCACTATTTTAGAAAGTGCAGATACTGACTTAATTATCAATGTTCCTTTTGCTCTGGGGGGCTGTGGTGGGCTATAAATCAATACCTAAGGTCACATTGCTAAAAGCATGAAAAAGAATGTCTTTCTCGCACTTGGGAGCATTGTTTCGTGCTTCTTTCTCCGCGTTACAGCGCTCGATATCAGATAGAAACAGAGAGCCGGGGTCATTGCAGAGGGAATCAGAATTATGAAAACCGGTGTGGAAAGCAGGCCTTTTGAACTCCAGGCAACTGTTCGACTATGTCCAATCTCCCGTCATTCCTTGGTTGTTGGTTGTCGACTAGTTTGTTTTTAATCCCTCCACCCAATCCTTGAGCCTAACTGCGTAAATACATATTTCTGCGAATGACGTGCCAATCTGGAAGTCAAGCCAACCAAATTTTTTCCTCCTCGAAAATAATTCACTGTGATGTGTGTGCGACTGCTTCTACATTTGTATTCACCTGTCGACACGCGGTGAAAATCCCTCCAACTGATCTTGATAAACGGAAGACTGTCTCTCTGTTAAAAGTGGGCGCTTGCCTCCTCTTTGACAACTGTTTTGGTCAATCGAGAGAGGCGGCACTTCCTGGAAGAAAGCATGCCATTGGTAATTTGCAAAATGAAAAATAGCCATCTCAAGGTAAGACAGTCTTACAATAACTCACTTTGATGGTTAAAAAGAACCAAAAAGGAATCCTCTTACGATTCATATGCGTCAAAGAGACTCTTTGACTGGGTTCTGGAGGCTGGGTTCTGACTGCCTTTGCCTGGGACGGCCACCTCAGGCTTCTATTTCGGTGACTGATGCTACGATTGGGGGTCAGATCAACCGAGAGCACAGTGATCTCGTCAAGACAGAAAGCTACTTTGATTTTGCTGGAGAGAAAATAAATAGATGGAACATCTTTAAATATTAAAGTTCACGGCTCATTCTACCCATTTGGAGTGTCTATAATGGTTCAATTTTCAATGTTTCCTGTGGGCCTTAAATAGTTTTCAGAAATAGGTAAGGTGCAAATGAGGGATGTATGAAAATAATTCAATAATTTCTGCAAACCACTCCCATTTCTCCATGTTTTTCTTCACATTAAAAAAAAAATTTTAATGCTGATACTTGTTTTAGAGCTATTTAATTTGGCCCCACTTTCTATTTTGCTTGTGCCGTGTAGACTGGGTCATTATGGAAAGTATATTCTTCTCAAGATATCCAATTTAAATAATACAACACGTATTCATGTCATCTTACCGTTATTTTGCTGAGTCGTACGTTTGGAGCAGGGCTATCCCTTAGAAGTCATCTGGTTGAACTTCCTTTTTAACTCGTGAAAAAAGAAGCCATATCTTGTTGCAGTGAGGATGTGGCTGAAAAAAAACACGACAATTCAGTAACATTTGTTGGCAGGGGAGTTTTCCAATAAAGTCAGAGGTTCAATGCCTTGCTGCAGGTTGGCAAGTGTTTACTTATCTAATTATCTCTACAAATTATCCCCCGGATAATGCAAAATCCGCTGCCTTTCCCAGAGTGGACAAAAGGACATTTAACTTAATGTGAAAGGACTGCACACAGCAGCAACTTAAACCTTCCCAGCCCAGGCCATCAGAGAAATGTGAAGTTAAAAGACAAGTTTCGTTTGCTATTCTCTCATGGAAATGGGAAATAGATGGGAAAGGCTGTTGGTTCTGTTGCTACAGAGAATTCTCCAGAATGAACACACATATTATTATAACCACTTAGCTTATAAAACACAAGTCAACAGGGAAGGTCGTGTCTACCCTAAATAGTGTGGGCATTCGGCCCTAGCATCGAGCTACCCATCCTGCCTTTTAGGGGTCCATTGAGCACATGCCCATTCCATCAGCTAGGGCCTGCCAGCACGGAATGTCTCTCTAGGGGTTCACTATTACCCTATTTGAATGCTGAGAAGATGCTCATAATTGCTTATTATGACATTAGACAAGAGAATTCGCGTCCCATTTGATTGTAATGAGTTTGCAGAGTCTCTGCCTTTCGTGGGTCCAATCACACACAGAGCTGAACTTACGGCATCCATATTGAAACAGAATTACACTTGAACCCTTGCACATGAGGCTTGGACCTCATGCATTTGAAATTGTTTCTATTACTTTCCACAGTGTGTTGATGGGAACAAAAATAATATCAATTATAAAAGCCTTCCGCGGAGACACTTAAACTTCTTTCCGAACTGGAAATTATTTCCCTAGGTTACCTCTGAAATAATTCAGACGTACTGTCCCCAGATGAGCAAATTAAATGGCTAAAAAAATTATTTCTTTAAAATTACGTATGAAGTAAAGAGCAGAACCAATCAGTTTTACATGAAGCAGGAAACGAAATAAAAGGGAGTAAATATGTACGTTATGAGCAGGTGTGTACAACGAAAACACCAATTTAGAACAAGGCGAAACACCTCTGTGTTTGTTTGAGTAAGGAAAGCGTTTAAGAAATTGCCAGTAAACAGCCTCGCTCCTATTTTTACAAGATGGAAAGTCAAAGAAGGCCTATTAAGTTAACACAGAATTGGCTACAATGAGAGGGACAAAAAGAGTAACACGACCGAATTTGATTTCCAAGTGGAAAAACTAGGAGCCGTTTGAAGTGCTTAGGATTTCATCATTCTGTGCTTTGATAAAGCATCAGTGTTTTCCCTTTACTCATGGTCGTATCCAGATGGCTGAAGGAGGAAACAACAATGAATTGGATTCTAATGGAAAGCTCACGGAGACCCCAGGGCTTTCCATTCAAAGCTCCCGCTGAAACTGTCCAAAACGTGGAAGCCCAGGGGGTGGGCAGCACAGGCACCAACCAGCAAAACACAGGTGCCTTTGAGATCTGCAAATTTGCAGACAGGTATCGCACTCGTTGGGCCCATAGAAGTAGGGTTTGTTTTTTTTTTTAGACTTTTTTTTTTAAAGATTTTATTTGTTTGACAGAGAGAGACAGAGTGAGAGAGAACACAAGCAGGGGGAGTGGGAGAGGGGAGAAGCAGGCTCCCTGCCGAGCAGGGAGTCCAATGCGGGGCTTGATCCCAGGACCCTGGGATCATGACCTGAGCTGAAGGCAGATGCCTAATGGCTGAGCCACCCAGGCGCCCCGAGATAGGACCTTTAAAGAGCTCATCAAGGTCACACGAGGTCCCCTGGGTGGGTCCTCCTCTGATCCTCTGATAGTGCCATTGTGAAAGCGAATTTGGACACAAGAAGAGACAACAGTGATGGACATACACAGCAAAAAGACCATGTGAGGACAGGGACAAGGCAACCCTCTGCAAACCAAAGAGAGGGGCCTCAGGAAAAGGCAAACCTGCCAACACCGTGATCTTGCACTTTCTACCTGCATAAACCGGGAGAGATTAAAATTCTGTTGTCTGAGCCCCCCACTCTGTGGTAACTGGTTATGGCACCCTGAACTGACCAGGGCGAAAATCAGTGTCAAATAATATAAGCACATGTTCACGTAACAAGGCTTAAAAACGAGACAGACACATGACATCTTAAATATATTAGCTCCCAAGCACGCGTACTTTTTTGAACTCATATTTTTCAATAGAAATAACTTATGTACACAATAAGGAAATACTCAAACCACTGAAGAGGGTAAAAAGTATAAAAAGTGGCTTCCCTTCCTTACTTCTATTTGAAATGGATAGATGATACTATAAATGTATACAGCAGGAATATACTATATAGGTGTACAGCAGGAATATATTAAACATGTAAATATATTTATATTATATAAATATAAATATTATATAAATATATTTGATATATGTGGATGACCTCAAGTGTCCACAGCAATTAATCTGGGGTCTTCCCTTATCCCCTGTTACCACCAAAGAAGAACCTCCACATCGTTCTAGAAATCGGAGCTGGTTACAAACATGCCAATCACACCGGGTTTTTCAGCTGGAAAATGTGCTGCAAGACCCAACACAGAGCTTCACGCACGGTGTGAGCTCGACGAATATCCGTCTGTTAATTTGATATCTTGGGTTAATGGTGCCTCAGGTAATAGACTTTACAGAACCAGACGCACATGGCTTCCCTGAAGATAATAAATTCTCATTTTTGGTCAAGTCTATAGGTGTGCCATTAAGAACTGAAATGATGCATAGGTTACCACCAAGGATTTCACCGAACACTCCTTCGCGTTACCTTCCTTAGTTCATCTGACCTGTATTCAAGCTCCCATTAACTCAGTGCCAATCAAAACTTTGCCCTTAATTTTCTGCTACTCCACACGGTAGTCCCAACATCTAAAAATGAGGATTGACTTTGCCTGGCAGATAAAATCTATGGGCTGAAGCAATAATCCCAGGTCGAATTACAGTTTTCCTCAATTTCCTGAAGATTCTCTGCAGTTTCCTAAGAAAGAGCAGGGAGGGAAAGAGAGATTATGGAGACTTTGTTTCAAACCACAGCTCCTACAGGAAGTAATGGTATTATATGGGCAAGTCGGCAAGTCGTCTCTCTCTGTTTTCCTTCCGTGTTTGTAAATAGAAATAATACTACCTCAGATTTCTAAGTATGA
>JAPYYJ010002991.1:0-12081 GCA_028533885.1 Nasua narica | reverse complement strand
GTGTCTGTTAGCCATTTGTATGTCTTCTTTGGAGAAGTGTCTGTTCATGTCTTCTGCCCATTTTTTGATGTGATTATCTGTTTTGTGAGTGTTGAGTTTGAGGAGTTCTTTGTAGATCTTAGATATCAGACCTTTGTCTGTAGTGAAGATGACTCTTTAAATGAATAATTACACTTTGTTTTGTAAAGCATTTTATAAAATTACACTTAGAAATCATATTCAGCACTTGGCCACACACTCTGCTTTTGGTTTTGGTTCAGAAAGTTTGGCTGGTTGTATTGCTTAAATCTGATTAGGCCCCCAAAGCCCCTTTGATGTCCTTCTCTAGCCACTCGGTACCACTAAAGGCTGACCTTTTGGACTCTATCTCCCTCAACACCTTTCTGGAGGGAGTCCACTGGGCTTTGTCAATGGGAGCCATTGACAAGGGGTCAGGTTCTGTTATTAAACAGCAGGAGAAAATGAGAGCAGAATATTTCTTCCCCCATCATTCCCTGTTGCATGTCTCTGGTAGTGTCTCTATCCCTCCCCCTAACTCCAAGTCTCCTGAGACAGAAGCTTCTTCATGCATCTGGGTCTCACTGGGCTCTGGTTACACTGACCATCAAGCCTAGAGATGGTATAGCTTCCTTCCATTGCTGATCCATTTAAATAGTACTCCATTTAAGGTTATCATTTGAAACAAATGGGGTGGATTCTCTTTCCTGCTTGGACCTTGACTGAAAGAACAACTTGACCTTAACAGGTGCCAGCTAGGTCACTTCTTTAGGTCAGTGGCTTTTCATCTTGGATGAACATTAGAATCTCTTGGGGGAAATTTAGACCCAAGCGTTGCTGAGTTCCACCCCCAGAATTTCTGATGTGACTGGTCCAGGGAGTGGCCAGGGGATCAGGATTTTAAAAATCTCTCCAGGCCACTCTGTTGTGCAGCCAAGATTGAGAAGCATTACTCTGGCTCCTACACTTCCTATAACAGAGAGATTTTTAGCACGTAATGAAAATCCAACTTCAAATGCCCCATAGTGGTTTTTCTTTTTTCTTTTTCTTTCATTTTTTAAATAAATTATTGCAGTCTTTAATTTCAAGTGATGTTATTTTTCTACTCTTCCATTTGTGAAAGCACTTTTTAAACAAAATAGAACAAATTTAAACATATTTATTTCACAGTTTCCTCAGGAGGTTAAATACAAAGAACAGATGTTTCTGGAAAGCACAGAAATCTGTTATACGTACTTTTCTTTTTTATTGGGTGTGTGTGCACAGGGATGAGTTTTGCAAGAGAGTAGAAAGGGAATCAAAAAAGCCATGAGGGGATTCCACAAGAGAAACAATTTCAGAATCATTATCTGTGTTGAAACACTACTCTATTTGAAATATAATAATAGAGGTACTAGTACTACATAATTAACTCATGTTGGATGCATTGACTGATCTGGTCTCAACAGTCTGCTCTGAGAAGGAACCATATTAAAGCAATCATTCACATCCTTTGGCACATTAAAATAAGCTGTGGCTACTGGCCTCATGAGAACCTTTGAAGTTTCCAGTGTTTAAAATGCCTTCACCATTTGGCAGGCTTTAAAATACAAAGGAACCACAACCACACTCTCCACTTTTTAAACACTATCCATTTTTAGTGGTGACCAGACTTAATATTTTTAAGAGAGTGAACTGATTCTACCAAGCCTTTCATTTCATTGGGAGGTTTCCCAAGATGTCTCATCTAAATAGATACTGTGCCTGGATCACTTAGCTATTCTATATTAATCTCAGTGGCATGCAACAAAACCTGTTTATTTCTCACTCACAGTTTGTGGGTCACTAGGGTAGGTCAGCTGGGGTAGCTGTATGAGTCCGTTTGGGCTGCTATAACAAAATATCATAAACTAGGTAGGACACAAACAAGAATCATTTACTTCTCACTGTTCTGGAAGCTAGAATTCCACATCATGGCGCCAGCAGATTAGGTGTCTGGTGACAGCTTCCTGGTTTAGATGGCTGTCTTTGGGCCCTCAAAGGCAGGAGGAGCCGGGGGCTCTGTGGCTCCTGTTTTATAAGAACACTAATCCTCATCGTGAGGGCTTTAACTTCCAAAGGCCCCACAGGCTACTAATCACTTTAAGGATTAGGATCTCGACATATGAATCTGGGGACACACAAACATTCAGACCATAGCAGTAGATCCCTTCCACAAGTCTCTCATCCTCCTCCTGGGAGGATATCCCAGGAGGATGTCCCTCCTGGGACCAGTGCAAGTTTATGTCTGCTACCATCTCATTGGCGGAAGCAAGTCACATGGCAAGCTCCCCTGCAAAGGCTGAGAACCACATTCCAAACTTGGTAGGAGAGACTACAAAGTTGCATAGCTAGGGGTGTGGATACATACAGAAAGAGATGAAGAATTGGAGACAATACCACAGTTCCCACAGTGCCTCAAGAAGTCAGTTAAATAGCCCATTTCAATACTGTATTTACAGGCAGAATTTGTGGCTCTAAAATGGCAGCCACTTACCTGTTGTGCAACTCTGTATGGAGCATGCCTTTTCATGTCCAACCAGGTGGATGGCAACACTCATCTGTAGGCTGTCTCCCACGAGGCAATAGATTTGCTGTGGCTTTTCTTGGCCCCCCTGCTCCCTCTCCCTCTGCCCCTCCACTGAGCATGGAGCCTGACGTGGGGCTCGATCACAGCCCTGAGGTCATGACTTGAGTGGAAATCAAGCATTGGACACTTAACCAACTGAGGTGCCCAGGCGCCCTGATCTTTCTCCCCTTAAAGTCTCAGCTTATATGATCCTTCCCCAGAGAAGCCTCTCACTATTTCTATCACAGTATCATTCATATTTTGTGTAGCACTTATATTCTATAGTTATGTCCGTTTTTACTTGTTTATGATCAACCCCTCCCTCTACAGTGTATGCGTCATATCTTTCTTTTCATTACTAATGTATTCCTATTACTTAAAACACTGCTTGACACAGAGTAGATGATCAATAAATATTGACCAAAGTGGTTACTCATTGTTTAATGTTTGGCTCAAGATCCCAGTGGAGTGTGGACCATGCCTTGGAGTGAGTGTCATAAAGATAGTCAGAAATTCCCACACCGCACACACTAAACCAAGAAAGAATCCCTGTGAGATTATGGGCTGGCCATAGCTAAATCCCTAGTACTCCAAGGAAGACATCAACAGCAGCTCGATGTCCAGGTGTTGGCCTCCAACTGCTAAAGTGGGGCAAACACCACCTCATGGGTAGAAAATCACCCATCTGAAAGAAAGAGACACCATTGGGATGTTACTGCTTTGATACAAAATGAAACTGGAAAATGGAACAGGTCCAAATAAGAGATCCATAGAAAGCTTCGTAGTCAAGCTGCCGGCTCCATGTAAATCTTGCTGGCAGTTGTCATTCAGGGAAGGGAGCAGAGGAGAGAATCCCCACAGGACCTCCAGGGAAACAGAGAAGGGAGTGAAATAGAGAGGCCTTGAAACTACTCCAAATCTCTAAAGGGTTTCAGCTACGCTCCAATGCTTCACGACAACCGAACTGCACATCATTGAGAGAGGCCTGGGCTGTATATGAAGCCACAGATTGTTCAGAGATTTGGAGTAGACACAGATCTTGTTTTCCTCGAACCCTACACCATGAGAGAGCAGCAGGCACAGAGCCATAGGAGAAGGCACTCTGCTGGAGCCCAAGACAAGGGTCTCGGACTTCAGGCTTCTCTGACAGGCCCAGATGGGCAGATGTGGGAATATGCTTTCCAGCACGGCCATACCTGTCCCCTCGTGGCCTGTGGTTCTTAGACAAGCTACCCAAGCCTGATAGCCATACAAAACCTGGAGGGGTTTGCAATTGGGATAAACTCTACTCAGTGTGTGCAGTCATTCCCTTCTTGGAGGAGCCCAGAGGGGGCACGGGACTCTTGTGAGACTTTTGCAGCCAGTGAACCCCTTTGTGTTAGCCCAGCCCCTTCACTGCTCATCCAGTAAACAGTGACCAGCCTTCCCCTAAGGCTCATTCTTCTCGGCTCAGAGGCCCCAAAAGACTGACCTAACCTTTCTAAAATTAATGGTAAAATAAAATTTGATGCCTGGATTTTAAAATAGGATAAAAAGAACATTCATTGCTAAGAACCAAACTGATGTTCTGAGTGGACAAAAGGAAGAAATATACAACAGAAGTCAAAAACATTTTTCAAAATGGAAACTATGAGATGGGCACGAGGGGTTATATGCAACTAATGAATCGATGAACTGGACAACAAAAACTTAAGATGAAAGATACGTTGGTTAACTGAACATAATAAAAAATAAATGAATAAATAAATTTTTTAAAAATGGAAACTATAAAAAAATCAAAATGACTCAAAGTACATATTCAGGAAGGCTCTGCTCCAAATATTATTATATTCAGAAGGAAAAAAAGCATCATAGTGAGTAACATAGAGAAGAAAGGCCATAATAAAAAAAATGAGATAAAAGAAATTACCTGAAGTTAAAGAAAAATTCCAAATGAAACTGAACATATAGTCTCAAAAAGTTACTGAAATATTCTAAAGGTAAAGAGACAATTTTATAAACTTCCAGAAAAACAAAACCAGAAAGCCCAGATCACCAGACCAGTATCTGACTTACAAATTATACTCTCAACCACAAGACAATGAAATGACTGTGGACTATCGAGAAAACTGAAGTTCCAAGAATTCTATACCCAGGCAAGATATCATTTAATCAAAAGAATGACATTTTGAGACAAGTAAGGCTTCAATGTGTCACCACCTTTGTAATCCATGTGAGGAAATATGTAGAAACTATTCTAACTGAATAAAAGTAAGTCAGAGCAGGGATCTAGTCATTTGAGAAAACAATACAATGCATGAAGAAGTGATAGTTAAACATAAATGGATGATACTGATAATAGGACTGAAAATGTGTATGCTTTAAGTCCTCTTTAAATAGGACAGGACATTGTAAGGAAGTCCCTAAGAAAAGCTTGACACAAAAATTCCAAACTATCTGAGCAATGAAGTGTGTGTGAGTGTGCACGTCCTCGTGTGTGCTCAGATGGAGTAGGAAATACAATATGGGATGGGAAATTAAAGATATCCTCTCAGTCAAGGGAGAAGGGAGGAATTATAGGGAAAAGATACTGGAAGCATAGGAAAGTATAATTTTTATATATTAATAGAGAAATCCAAACTTAGCAAGGGTCACGTGTGATTTTAAAAAACTGCTAGTATAGTGAAAAATAGTATGACTTAAAAATTAATGGTGTAAGGGGCACCTGGGTGGCTCAGCCCATTAAGCACCCAACCCTTGATTTTGGCTCAAGTCATGGTCCACAAGGATGTGGGCTTGAGCCCCAAGACAGGATCTGCACTAGCCCCTCTGTCCCCTACTCAAGCATGTGTGCTCTCTCTCTAAAAAAAAAAGAAATTTAACAGTGTAAGAAAAAAAAAAGAGAAAATTAGGAAAATTAAGACTAAAAAGAACAGCAAAGAATAAGAAAAAATAATATAGAAATCATAAAACCAAATATGTCAAGCATCATAGTTATTGTGTACTATGGACTAAATTCTTATATTAGTTATAATATAAAACCCATACATAAGGTATTTCTAGCAGCATACTGAAAGAAATTTATAAAGAAAGATTGGAAATTAAGGGAAGGCAAATATATACCAAGAAAAGGTAAAGAAAAACAAACCCAGAATGAATGGCAACCTTCGTATCATGGTCAAAATGTAATTCATGGTCAAAATTATTAATGAAGTCAAAGAGAAATAGCATGTAATGCAAGAAAAAATTAATCACTGATAAAGCTCTATATGAGTCATAAACATTGAAAAACACCATAGCAGCCATATATATTATATATTTACATATCTAAATAAAATGTATACATAATATATATTATATAAATATATATGAAATCCTAGAAATACAAGAAAACTAATGAAAACACTTTTACTGTGGGATTTTTTAATATTATTTCAGAATTTGACAGTTCAAGTATACAATTAAAGCAAAAATATAAGGGACTTGAGAAATACAATAAACTATACATTTTTTCTCTTCTTCTATTCATGTAATAAACAAATCACACACTTAGCATAAAAGGAAACTTTGCTAAATTCCCCCAACAAAGATTTTTTTTAAACTTTTGTACAGAAAGTCAACAATAAAAAGTTTTTTAAAAAATCCTCTAACAATTGGAAAATTAAGAAGCCTCTTCCACATAATTTCTGGGTCAAAGAGGTAATCAAAATTGAAACCACAAATTAAGTATCCAGACGAGAATGGGAGAAAAATTACAGCAAAACCTATCGGATACATTGTTAGGGGGAGGATTTATGACCTTAAACGATTTTATTGTGTAAAAACAAAACAAAACAAAATTACACAAAGCCATGAATATAATCTTTGGAACAATTTGGATCTTATTTTTCTTCCATTATTGAGAAAATGATCCAGTGCTTTTATTGATTTTCAATTTTTTTCATTTGAACCGTTTCCTTTATTTTTCTGTCCCATACCAAAGTCACAGTGAGAGCGGATAAAGCGATCGAGAATTTGTCTGTCTGAAAATGACAAAGAAAAACAGGATGAAATTTTCCATGTAACTATTAAGTGCTATAGTTCCCTAACTCTCATTACACATATATATATATATTTTTTAATATTACAGGTGGAGCTGTAAAATTTTTCTCACTCCTAGCAATTGTCATCTGTGCAGCAGAAACCAAAGGAAAGGAGAAATGGGAGTGGTACCACGCTGTCATGTTCAGTGACCCTGTAACCTTACTCGGTGTTACGAATGTCAGCTGAGGTCTAAAGATCAGGACTGTGTGTGGGGTTCCTGGTTTACTCTCCAATTCTTCCTGGTTCTTTGTTCTTGTGCCCTGACATCCCCACGCTGCTCCATATCTGTTTTGACCTCAGCGTTGTCCTAAATTGAGGTATACTTCTCACAAAGTGAAACACACTGGTCTTTCACGAGTGGTTTGATGGGTTGATACTTGCGTGCATGCCTCTCGTCCCCATATAGTAAGATCACCGCCACCGCTCCAGAAAGAACCTGTCATGCTCCTTCCCAGTCAACACCCCTCCTCCCCTAAGATAGTCACTGTTTTCATTTCCTTCATTACAGAGAAGTGTTGCCTGTTGGAGCCCTCTGAATAAAGGCAATCACACAAAACGTAGGATCTTTTGCCTGGTTCCCTTCACTCAGCATTATGTTTTTGAAGTTCATGTTGTTGACTACAGTGATAACTGATTTTTTTATTACCTAGTAATATTTCATTTTGTGCATATACCAGTTTTTCACATTCTGCTGTTGGTGGAAATTTGGGTTGTGTCCAGTTTGGGACTATTAAGAAAACAGTGGCTGCGGACATTTTTGTGTCAGTCCTTCAGTGGACACATGTTTTCTTTTCTCTTGGGTAAAACCCAAAAATTGAATTTCTGGGTCATGGGGTAGATAAAGGTTTAACGTTATGGGAAACTACCAGTTCTGTTATGAATATTACACTGATGCTACTATTTTTTTTATAATTTTTTAAAAGATTTTATTTATTTGTTTGATAGAGAGAGAGAGCCCTAATAGGCAGAGAGGCAGGCAGAGAGAGGAGGAATCAGGCTCCCCGCTGAGCAGAGAGCCCAATACAGGGCTCGATCCCAGGACCCTGAGATCATGACCTGAGCTGAAGGCAGAGACTTTAACCCACTGAGCCACCCAGGTGCCCCTACACTGATGCTACTATTTGATATGCTTACCAGCAACGGATTGCTCTGTATTCTCAACATTTGCTAGTTTCGGTTCTTGTCATTTTAAGCCTAAAATGTCTCTATTTTAAATCTTACACCAAAGAGTTAATTTTAAATAAGCAATCAAAGGAATAAAAAATCCTTCTTATGCCAAAGATAAGCATATAAGATGAATCAAGTTCAGCATAATGAATAAAGGATGAGAGGGTATCAAATTTAATATCAACTTAAACAACAGTTCGAAAAGGCTACCAGTTGTAATTCAGATGCTACCTGTATTTCTTATGCATAGATGCAGATTCATGTCCCCATGTTTTTGTTTATGCTGTTACCTCTGGCCCCTCTGAATGACCCTGCTTCTTGTTGTGCTGATCCGCCCTTTACCCTTAAAAGAGGCCTCCGAGCAGCCTTCCCTAATACCTTTTCAATCCACAGCATTGGGGGTACCCTTGCAGACTTCTAATACACCCAAAGACTACTTCGATTAGAGAGCTTATCACATGATACCTACGTGTCTGTCTCCCACCCCTGATGATGATTTCTTTGAAAAAGAGGATTTGTTTTTTATTTATCTTCGTATCAAGTGAGCAGTGAAGTTCCTTAAGTCAGTGACTATATTATTAAGTATACTGAGTCACACCCTAGGAAGAAATACCATTTGGATAGCCATAGGCATGGGAATTGTGACTAGAAGATATGGGGAAGGAGTGATAGCTGAAAGGCTCTGACCACCAGATTTCAGATCATTTTGTCTTTTAAGGGGAGGGAGGGATAAGTAGGGAGATGACAGTTTTTACCAATAGATAACAGAGGCCCAAAGAGTAAGCGGTTGGGTGGTCTGAAGCACTCAGAGATTAAAACAATGTTGAAAACAGAATGGTCACTAAAGACATTTAGTTCAAATCTCTCAAGTTATAATAGAGAAACCAATACCAAATAGCGATACACAGGATTATCGGAAACAAAAGGTTTGCCTTCAGCTGTTCCTCCTTTCTTACTTCCCCAGCTTCATTTCGTCTTCCTGGAATCTTCTCTATCCCAGCTCACCCCACCATCTCCCTAGCCCCCTGACTTAGGCCATGATGGGCATCCTTCCCCTACCTCTCTTTCAAAATGGACCTGTTCTGGACCCCGATACTTTCGAAGAGGGATAATCCAGCAAAATACTTTAAGCAAGGCGGTGATAATTCAATCAGCCTAGTGTATCCGCCAAGTTTTTATTCTCTTGCTTACTAGCTCAGCCCTACCGCACAGGAGCTCTGCTGAGACGCTGGCCATCTGAAAAGCATTAGCATCATCCCAGACACTAATGACAATTAAATGACAAGAAAATGACAAGAGTTTGGGGGCATAATAATTCAAAGGGAACCTCCTACTTGCTTGTCAGCCTTTAGCATAGCTGGCTGAGGAGTTGGTCATTTGAAAGCAAAACCAGGAAAGAGAAACTAAAACCCATAGATCCTATAAATGTCCAAGTCCATGCAAAATGGCAAGGCTCTGGGGCCTGAGCATCCGGGTACCTGCCCCCAGTGCCATCCTGACGACCCCAGGAAAACAGGATACCTGAAAAGCAACCAAGGCCCAGATCAGCCCTGATGCTACCTTTTTAGGTAATAGATCATGTCTCACTTGTGTGGGGAGAAAACCCAACTGCAAAAGTCCAACTGAATCAGCTTATGCTAGGAAGCTTGGAGAACGTAGATCCAAGTTGAGCAGAAGCTGTCAAAGTATCTGTCTGCGGAGTCTTTGGTTCACCCTCCGGCGGCACCACTGAGGCTGGATTACAAATCACACACACACACACACACACACACACACACACACACACACACACACACGACCAAGGACAGAGGTGCCAGCAGCCACCTGGTTTTTCCACGCAGACAGAGAAACGGCAATGGCACCTGTATTTCAAGTCCCTGGGCAGATGGAAGCATCCATCTGCTTTGGATGCACTGGGCAGGGTCAAAAAGATGTGGCTCCAAAGGTGAAAAGGGTACATTACAAAATACAGACTACAGTTTTATATATATGAACCGAAGCTGGGAAAAAGAATGGAAAGCAGGCTGGAGCTTGATGGGAGCTTCTGTTCTGCCTCCCTGAGAGATCTGAGCGGCTGACCTCAAGGAGCCTCTTGGTTTCCTTCCGAAGGGTCAAACTGGCCCAGAAGCATCTGTTGAGAGGAATGAGGCTCCCTACGGCAAATGCACGCTTGTGCTTGTGCCTTAGAGTGAGGCAAAACATACCTACTTCTGGTACTTCTTGAAACCCAACATTTGAGATCGTTTAATGGCCTTTGGGCCATCAACCGTCAGTCTGCAATCATGGAAGGTCTCCTCTTCCCCTCCTTACACACACATCCGCACCCTGGCACACCCCCCTCACCAGGCTTGCCTACCGTAAGGTTTCAGTTTCGTGGGGGGCACGAGATCCTAGCATTAAAGGGTTCCAGCGAGGATTTCAGAGGACCAAGCTCTTCCGATTGTAGCTGGGGACAGGCAAAGGACAGAGACCGGGGACCCAAGGCAGGCAGGAGGCAGGGGGCAGTTGGAGCTCCTGAGGAGCTGGTGGAAGTTCCAAGTCAAGCCTGACCCCGGGGCACAAAACAAGGCAGTGGCCGCCACACAGCCCAAAGCACCCAGCGGCAGGTAGAAGGTGATCCGTGGGTGTGGGAAGAAATATTAGAACCTATGTTTCTATGCTACCTATGTTCTATAACATTATATCGTATCACTTTTTACTTCTTTCTCCAGCATTTAGTACGTTCCATAACTTACATAATACACCAGTCTAGTGGTGTATGCATATACTTGATAGAAATAAATATGTCTGCACGGGGGCACCTGCTCAGAAATGGGGAGTAACAGGGAATGTGATCACCAGCAGTGGACCCTGAGGGCAGCTGTTGGAAGAGTTTACTCTCCTCTCCTCCAACTCCCATTCTCTGAGTGGAGAATTTTACACATTTTACACATTTACACATTTTACACATGCAATGACTGACCAGCGGCCCCTGAGAGGCTCCCAAGCAGATTCCAGTCCCCAGGCTCGGGGCTGGGATAAGTCTTCATAGTACGGGATGAACTAACACTGTCCTGAGAACGGCCTTCGCCCTTTTGGAGGATATTCTACACAGAGATTCTCAGGTACCCTAAAAAGTCTGTCACCACAAGTACCATCAAGCAGGCAGTAAAGATTATGTAAGATAAAACAAAAGTGTGAGACGCCATAAACACCCACAGAAGAAATCACTGCACTGTAATAAAACCAGAAATCATCCTGGAGAAACGCAACCATGGGGCTGAAGGAGCAAAATGAGTGAGATCAGAAAGGAGCGAAAAGCTAGATGTTACTTTTTTAATAAGTGGGGCTATAGTCACTAGGGCCTCTTTAAAAAAAAAAAAGATTTTATTTATTTATTTGACAGACAGAAGCAGGGAGTGCAGGAACACAAGCAGGGGGAGCGAGAGGAGAAGCAGGCTTCCCACAGAGCAGAGAGCCCGATTCGGGGCTCGATCCCAGCACCCTGGGATCATGACCTGAACCAAAGGCATACGCTTAACACTGAGCCACCCAGGCGCCCCCACTGGGGCCTCTTTTAAGAAAAACTTATTTTCAATGGGTTGGCCTTTACACAAAACTTTGGGATTTCTTTGAGGCAATGTTTACCTTCCTGTGAACATTTAACTCCAGTGGCTAAACATTGGAATGACTTCTGTTTGGCATAGAAAGCCATGTGTTACTATCTGTAAATTCATTCAGTAGTAACTCAAGACCTCGTCCTACCTTTGTAGGAAACACCCTGAAGGTACTGTGTGACTTGAGAGGGAGTAAATGAGTCCAAAATCGTTAGGAAATCCAGATAGGCTTTTCCGTAATCGCTCTGGTATATACTCTGCTTCTTCGTGCGCTCTTGATTCCTCATGTGGCTGTGCAGCACAGCAGGGACTGGGGGCCACAGGGGAAGGAAAGGAAGGAAAGGCTGTCACTGAGCGAAGAATTCCTGCCCTCATTTGTCAAACACGCGCCCCACTGGGAGTTCAGTCAACAGCCTTGAGGTATTGGAAAGCGAGCCACAGTGGAAGAGACCCCTCCCATGACTCAGGCTACGCAGAGCTGCTGGGACTCAGGACGGTTGCTGCTAGCAGTGGGGTGACTAGGGCTGACTGCCAGGGACTCAAGTGTGACTACCATTCTCAGAAAAGTTCTTCTGGAACTCGACTCTTCCACAGATCAGCACGGTGGGATGGTAACACTCGCTAGCTCCTTCGTAAACAAATGCCTTCATAGAAGCTTCTTTCCCTTCCGTG
>JAPYYJ010002990.1:0-12083 GCA_028533885.1 Nasua narica | reverse complement strand
TGGTGGTGGTGGTGTTAGACTCCAAACATGTCCTGGGAACCAGCCCTTGCCAGGTCCTCCAATCCACCATGGACTGGCCCTTTCACTCTGACTTCTCACCTCTTTTTGTCTGTGACAAGGGACTCAACCAATATGATCACACAAGGCTATGTCCTGGGGGACATCATGCTCCCTTCTAGCTGTCAACCAACAGAAAGGAGGCTCTTGTCCTTCCTCACACAGAGCCCAGCTAGACACAGCCTGAGGCCCCAGGGCCATGGGAGGTGGTCCTTTCATGACACCTACCTCCCGGGGATGGCTCAGAGATGTTGCCAGACTTGACCCCTGACTTTTGCTTTCCTCTAGGGGCCCCCTGGAAAGCAGGGACTCTATGGACCCCCTGGTCCAAAGGTGAGTGGGCACTGTCTGGTTTTGAGAGGAAAAACTCATGAGTGATGAAAGCCAGCTCCACGCTACGACTTCAGCCATGGAGAGGAGACACAGGAAGGCCAGTGGGCGGGAAGAAACACACGGCAGAACTCAGAACTTGGAGCAACCTCATCTCTAGAAACTTCTCATGTGGTCCTATCTCTTAGCTATGATTGGGAGAATGGAAATCTCAAGTTCATTCTCTCATTAACGAGTGGCTGGATTCATTCATTCATGCCGCAGGCATCTGCTTGGTTTCACTTACATTCCAGACTCTCTGTCAGACATTCCTGACTCTGTTGGATAAACAGAGGTCTCTGAACAATAACCGCTCCCCGAGTCTGGCCACACTTACGCTGGGGCATGGCCACATTTACAGAAGATTAGACATAGCACCCACCTCAGCCTGGGGAGTCAGGGGGCTGTGCAAAGCACAGGAGCATTTCAGCGGAGCAGGAGGAGTATACTAGGTGGATGGAGGGGAAGGGCGTTCCAGGCAGGGAGGGCTAAGACCGCATGCGGAAGCAGAGTTCTAAACCAGTGAGGCATGGCTGCGGGGAGATGGGCCTGGGAAAGAGGTGGTCGGGACCACATCACGAATGATCTTGAATGTCTAGCCAAGGAATCAGGTTTGATAAAACCTGAGGGCGGCCGGGAGCCATTAGAACTTCTAAGCAGGAAGTGACAGCATGAAAACTGTCTTTTAGAGGACCACTCTGGAGTCCTTGTCAGGATGCTGTGGCCACAGTCAGAGGATGATGCCAGGGGCCGGGTAGGGGGATGGAGAGAGAGAGGCCAATGGCCGCGACATCGTGAAGTGGACTTGATAGGGCTCAGCCATGCTGGATGCGACTTCCTGTCCTTGCAGGGTGACCCAGGACCTTCAGGACAGAAGGGCCAGGCAGGAGAGAAGGGTAGAGCTGGCATGCCTGGCGGGCCTGGGAAGAGCGGCTCCATGGGGCCTGTTGGGCCGCCGGGTCCAGCAGGAGAGAGAGGCCACCCTGGTTCTCCGGGGCCAGCGGGGAGCCCCGGCTTGCCCGGGATGCCGGGCTCCATGGTAAGGAGGACGCCTGGCAGCCATGGGCACCGTCCCACAGAGCAGCAGGCAGGGTGGGTGGAGCAGAGACCATTTTAGAAGCTCCTGCTGACCCTCTGAGGGAAAGAGCACGACTCCCATGCAGGTGGTTCTTAACCGTGTGGGGGAGGGGGGGACCGTCTCCCCAGGAAATTGCGCTGCTCCACAGAATGTTTTGCCCCATTTCATGGGGGTCAGGACCCTGGGTTAAGTATCTGTGGGAGGTAGAAGCTTTGTTCCACTCCTTATCCTTTATTTCCATAAAATCGTTCCCCAGGGGGAGAGCACCCGGCTTGGAAGTGTAATTGAGGCAAGTTTTCTTCTTTTTCCTCAGGGAGACATGGTGAATTATGATGAAATCAAGAGGTTCATCAGACAAGAGATCATTAAAATGTTTGATGGTAATTGGCAGCTGGGGGGGGGGGGGTTGTGCTGCTGGCCCCTCCCAGCTGCTCCTCCGCCCCGCCCTGGCCTCCTTTCCCTTAAAGCTCAATTCCCCTCCCCCGTCACCCACCACCGCCCCCCTCCACTTACAGGCATATGTTCAATTAGACGTCAGACCTTCCTTATCACCTGCTCTGTTCAGAGATAAAATGATTCTCCCCCCCACCGCTCTCCCTGAGCCCCCACTGGAGCAAAGGAGACAGACAAGAAAATTGAAATCAAACGAGTCTGCGTGAAATGAGCTCTAAATAGAGGGGCGAGCGGCAACCATAAGAGAGCTGGGGTGGTTTCACTTTTAAGCTTTTTTCCTGGTCATTTGTTCATCCAGCCTTGCCACACTAGGGCCTGGAGGGGAACGGGGACCCTGTCCTGACAGGGCTGGCCATCTTGCTTGGGACGCAGACCTTGAATGCCAAGCAAGGAGTCTGGACTTTATTGTGAAGCCGGTGGCAGCCTAAGGAGGGCACTGGAGGAGAGGGAGGCCACCGTGTAAAAGAAGGTGGAGGCGAGGGCACGGGAGGCCACTCAGGGAATCAGCCGCCGTGTTCCTTGCTCTGACTCCCCTTTGAAGAAAGGCCGTTTTGGACTCCATGCCGACAGCCCCTCTGCACCAATGTGCGGCCCCCGGGCCACCCTGTGACCTGTCCCTGGCCTTTCTTACAGAGAGGATGGCTTACTACACCTCCAGGATGCACTTCCCCATGGAGATGGCCGCAGCTCCCGGACGCCCGGGGCCCCCGGGGAAGGACGGTGCTCCAGGCCGGCCAGGCGCTCCGGGCTCACCCGGACTCCCCGGCCAGATCGGCAGGGAAGGACGGCAGGGCGTGCCAGGAATGCGAGGTAGCTCTGTCCTCCAGGTCCCGGGGCGCACCTGGACCTCCCTGGGGGCAAACAGGAGCATTGCATGAGGTCCATCGTGACTCTGACAGTCGTGCACATGTGTGTGTTTCAGATAATCTGACCGTGTGTGTCATTTTTCTGCTCGGGAATAGGACTTATTTTATTTCTTTTGTCCCAGGATTGCCCGGGACCAAAGGTGAAAAGGGGGACATTGGTATCGGCATTGCAGGAGAAAATGGTCTCCCCGGCCCCCCAGGTAGGAAAAGCCAGAATGTGAAAGCATGAGTCTTGAACAGCTGAGCTCTGCTTTGCTTATGTTCCTTCTACAACACAGTATAGTCGTGTAGAACCTCAAATAACTACAGGCCTATCAGCTACCACTTACAGTAATGCCAGGGTGTGCAGGGTCCCCCGGAGGACCCAGGGCCCGTCCTCAAGTCCTACACCGGGCTAGCAGGACACCAGGGAAGGCAGTCGGATATGGTGGGGCCAGGGAAGGCAAGTTCAAGTCCTGCCCAGCATCATCCTGGCTGTCCAAACTTGACGAGGTCACTAAGTCAGGCTGTAGAGCCTAAAAGAGAAGGGACCACAGCCGGCCAGCCTGGCCCTGAGACCCGGGCTCAGTGAGCACGTACCCCGCACGGACAACCCCTCTGAGCCTGCGTCCTCATCTACAAAACTAGGTGATAGTTTCTTTCTCACGGAATCGTTGTAAAGATTCACTGAATTATGCATGGCACATGGAAGCTCCCCGTAAAGCTGGTCAGTGATGTCGTTGTCATTGTTACATTAACGTATGGATCAGATCCGGTCTTCGCGAAAACCTGCTGTAACCTGACAAATATCTGGCACCCATAAGGTACCATTTACCACGACCACGATTTCTTCTTTTCTTGTCACCTGGGTCTCCTGACCTTCCTCCTCTGATTCTTCCCCCGCCTAGGTCCCCAAGGCCCTCCGGGGTATGGCAAGATGGGCGCCACTGGACCGATGGGCCAGCAGGGCATCCCCGGCATCCCGGGCCCCCCGGGTCCCATGGGCCAGCCAGGCAAGGCCGGCCACTGCAACCCCTCCGACTGCTTCGGGGCCATGCCCATGGAGCAGCAGTATCCACCCATGAAGAACATGAAGGGGCCTTTCGGCTGAAATCCCCAGCTCCGTTGGACGAAGGACCCCATTGGGAACATAAGGCTGAAACTTACAGGACTCTGTGATGGGTTGTGAATGTTTTGTTTTCCTTAATTGCTATTAATATTTTTTTATCAATAAATGAACAAAACTACCTGCAACCCCACTTCCAGTGGGGGTTCTCCGCTGCTGCCACCACCTCCTTGTCACCCCCCTCTGCCATTTGGGCCCAGGGTCCAAAAAGGGCCTTTCTCTCGTGTCTGTGGTCAGCTGGTGGAGTTGTGGGACGCTGCTGTCGAGGGTGCCCCCAGCTCAGCTCTCCTCTCTAGATGCTTCCAGGCCACGCTTCAGTTCCCTGTGGACCTTGTGTCCTGCCCTCCGGGGCACACTTCTCAAAGTCAGAGAAAGGGCGTCACTCAGCCTGTCCCCACAAATGTGCCAAAGGCAGATTCAAAAGCCCCACTTATGGCTCATGGAGGCCCCTCCCTGGTGACTTCCCCAGAGAAACCGGTGTTTGGTACCCCACTCACCCTCGTTACTTCTTGAGAGTGGCCCAGAGCCGACCCGGGGTGCACCTGGGGAAATGCCACCCAGCGCAGGGGGGTATTCACCTGCCTGAGAGCATCTCCAAGCCAGCAGACTCTTCTTGCTGCTCCAGTCATTCCGTCACTAGAACGTCTGTGCAAACAGGAAAGAGAGGCTTCAGCTCCCAGCCTAGGCAACCAGGGACGGCTTCTCCAGGAAATGAAATGGAAACTTCTGCCTCTACCAGCGCACAGCCCGGTCACCCGCTCTCCTGGACTGCAAATGGCGTCTTTTGTTAAACTCTGTTCGTCTAATGCATGTGGTGTTTTTCCCGCACATCTTAGCCCAAGCCTTCAGAAACAGGTTGCATTGGTGCAAAGGGGTCACGGGCGAGCCACGATCAGATCTAAGCTCGGGGGGGGGGTCTTCAAAGTCCACTGGGAATTTGGTGATTTATCTTCTGTCTCCTTCTCCATATATAAAAAGGCCAGGAAGAAAAGAGGGGGGAAAAAAAGACAGCAAGTTGAATATTGGAAACATTCCATCTTAAGCCTTTTCCTTCTGTCCTTTTCACATCTCTTGTCCTGATGGGCTGGCTGCCCTGTGAGAAAGCAACAGGGCACATCCAGAGGGATTTCTAAAGAAAGTCATTTTACTGGTCCCAGCTTTCTGGAGGGTTTATTCAAGTTGGATAAACTTCAAAGGGATCACAGAGCAAGCCCAGAAATGCACCCAGAGACTAGATGCTTATCCAGACTGCCCGAAGCCTTCAAACTGGCTGTCCTCTCTCTAGAGCTGGCATTTCCAACACGATTCTGAAAATTCCCTTCTCCAGTTGGGCCCCAGATACCCAGAGACCAGATCACTGATGGCTTTTCAGAACCTCTGCCCTATTTTCTTCCTGCCAGGAGGAGAGGCGTGCCAGTGACCAGAGGAACGACACTGGGCAGGCCCCCAAGCACGCCTGGGCATCTCATGGGATGCTTTGAGATCAACGGGGGCGTCGATTCTTACTCTGGCCCTCATCAATTCTCAGTTAACTCTGGTTCTCACATCAAACATTAAAAAGCAAACGCATCATCTTCGCACTGAAGTAGCAGCCAGCAGCCAGTTTTGGACAGCAGACGAGGACAGATGTTAAAGCATTCCTATTGGAAGGCCAGCTCCCACTTTCGGCCCCAGTCTGCAAAGTGCGGACGATTAGCATCATGATAAGGAGCACATTGGCGTGAGTAGAGAGGACCAGCTGTTGGATCGAGCAGTTTGTCTTTGAAGGCCAGAGGGGAATATCACTATGGGGAAACATCAAACTCCTCCCCTCTGAGGGCCACCAGGGAATCGATCCTTATAGGAAAGTGATGCTTTCTTCACTTTTCTTCCTGGGTCACATGTGTGCAGCTCTTCGGGGAGTCTACAGCACGCTGGTTTAAGTTTTCAGGATTTGAGTGCTTGTCTCCTTGGAGTTTGGAATGGCTGTATTTTCTCGGACCATGAAGAACCAGATGGAAAGCCGAATTTTATAGTCTCTTCTGTTATCGTGGTCAGCAAAAAAATGCATGGATTTTGCTCATAAGTTCAGGAGCTGGGTAAGCTGGAGAGAGAAGGAGGGGTGCAAGCTTCAGGCAGCCTTCTCACATTCTTGCCCTGTGATTCTTAGTATATACCAGGTTTGAAAGGCAGCATACAGATCATTCAGAGATCAGCAAAATCTAACCCGATGAGTCCGTTTTCCTCTCACTCCTTTGTGCCAGCGCCTGCAACAGGCTCTGGGAAGTCAGAGGCAAACAAGACGGATCTGGCCCCCGCCCCCACGGTGTCTACAGAGAAAGGAGGGGGTTAAACAAGCAATTACAATGAAGGGAGATGGTGGGGCAGTACCAGACGCCAGGGGAGCGCGGGGCTGAGGGACCTAACCTTGTCTAGACACAGATCGATGGAGGCGGAGGGAACACCACGTGCCAAGGTCCCCGAGGTGGTTAAGCGCGGCATGTTGAGTGACAGGGGCACGGTGCAGGGACAGTGCCTTTTGTGTCTGGAATGTGGAGTGTGAGCAGGGCAGGCAGTAGGAGGGGAGAGTTTTCAGCAAGGGGGTGTTGGCGAGGTTTGTTTGCTGGGAAGTGCACTGACAGTAAAGTCGAAAAAAAAAATGGATTGGAGGATCCTTAATTTGAGAAGCCCTCTGCTCTATAAGAGGGAGAAAAGGCTGCTGCAGATTTATTCTTCAGAGAAAAATCCCAAATTTGATGCCTTCTGGAATTTAAATCTTCCCTTTTGTCGTAATTGTTTCCCTGGTCACCAGACTTCAACAGAATCTAGCCCCTTTCTTCACATGTGCCTTGTTAACCCCTTATGAGACTAGATCGTTCTGGTGTGGTCCTGAATAATTTATGGGACTAGAATATATCCATGTACTCTCTGTATGATCCCATAATGGAAGGGGAGTGTGGCCAAAGTGCCACGTCTGCTGTTCTCATTTTTCTGTTGGTTCTGTGGAAAGCTGCAAATCGACCTCTCATCCACAGCATCCAATTGCAATTTAAATTTAAAAACTGGATCTAGTTGGAATCAAAGAGAATTAATTCCACAATAATTAGGTGGCTGTTGGTATTCCTTCTCAGTAAGCAATACTGGAGCTTGGAGCTGATCCAGGATGCCTGGGGGGGAATGATGTGTCCCTAGGGGAGGTGATATTTTCCAGTGGATGGGCCTTCCATTACCAAGCTCTGCCTCACCTCTAATGGGTCAACCACAAGGCTTCCATGAACTCAGGAAAGTGCTCTGTGCTCTAAAAGGGTTGGAATCCAAGTTTTCCCCTTTGGCTAAAGCTGAAACAATAACAGGAACTTTCCCACCCACCTCTGTCTGCCTCAGGTAGTTGAGGTTTTGGAAATGAGTTGACTGTTTTTCAGTCTTTGGAATTTCTGATCTCCCTGTTACCCAGCCTGCTCCAAAATAAACACATCTGGGCCTGCCCCCTGTCCTTAGAGGCACAGCCCTGGACGTTGGCTTAGGCTGGTCTCAGTGCGTTAGAGATGACTTGGATGCTCTTGCCCCCAAAGGGCACAGATACCTAACAGAACGTTCTTCTAGGAGCCCTTTGCAGGGCGGAGAGGCTTAGGGGTGTGAGATTTTCATAGAAATTTAATCCTCTGTACTTAGAACAGAGCCTGATAAGGGGAGGGAACTCAGTAGGCTTGATATATTTGTGAAATAAAGTGTGTATCACATGACCCCAGTTTGTAGTCTAGGGGTCATCTATTCTCTCTCCCAGCAGATAGAGACCCCTTGACCTTTAGCCCAGACTATAGAACTTCTTCCTCTCTGACATTTTGCAATTCAATTCTATCTACCTTTTTTTTTTTTTTTTTTTTGACTGGTTGAGGGGCTTACAAAGGTAAAGACAAGAATACTGAGTAGTTAAACCATTGAGCAGTTAAAAGCTGTGGACCTGGGTTCAAATCCTGACCTCTCCATTTATCTTTTTGCTAGTAGAGAAGTCACTTAGCCTCTGTCAACCTCAGCTCGTTATAAATGTAGTCACCACTCATTTATACCACCACCACAAGCACTATGGTGGGAATGAAACAACACATTGTACTTAGCACGACATCGGGTAACTAGTAAGTATTCAATCCAATGATGATCTCTAATAATATTCCTTAAATTCATGCCAGACACTATTCTAGGTGCTGGGGATATAGGAGTGAATAAGGAGAGGACAGTGCTACAACATACATGTAAACTTTAAAGAGGACAATTCAAGTAGTGACAAGTACTATGAAAAAATGAAACATTGTAATATGATAGATGACTGGAATGTGGGAGAGCAATGCTACTTTGGATGTGGTGTCAAGGAATGCCCCCCTAGCCCCACCGCGCCCAGGAGGTGATACTTGAACCAAACCCTCAATGGCAAAGAGGAGCCAGCCAGTGAAGAGTCAGGGGAAGAGCATTCCAGGAAGAGGGAAGGGCTAATCCAAAAATCTGGAGGTGCGACTGAGCTCAGTTGCAGGGGTGGAGACCAGGCCAGCACGGCTGGAGTGAACTGAGGGGGACAACAGGGACAGGAAGTGAGGCTAGAGATGCAGGCAAGGTCGTGGTCACATAGGGCCATGAAAGTCATAGGCTGAATTTAGGTTTTATTGTAAGAGTTATGAGAAGGAAGGCAAGTCCAGGAACGACATGATCTAATTTATATTAAAGATAAGCACTCCGGCTGCTCCATGAGGAAAAGAGTGTGGGAGAAAAGAGTGAAAGCAGCGACACTGATCAGGAAGCTACTGCGATGATCCAGGCCACAGAGGATGGAATCTTGGACTAGGATGATGGTGCAAACCGGGAAGAAAGACCAGATGTGGGTCTACTTTTGAAGTAGAGCAAATGGAGGTGGGAAAATATTTGGAGGAATGGAGGCCATACTAGAACAATCCTAGATTCTGCCTGAGAGACTGGGTGATTTTTTAGATGAAAGAGGGAAGTAAGTTTTGGAGAAAATATCAAAGAGAACTCTTGTATAAGGCAGGCTAGAATATAGCACAGAAACACTACCAAATGCCAATGTGAAGTTGGGTCATATTGTGAAGGGCCAGGAGTGCCAGAAGAGGTTGGACCTTTTTTTTGTAAATACAGATGAAGAGGAGCCATCTTAGCCACTGTCCAATGGACAAGTAGCATGATGGGCACAGTGATTTTGGACCGTGCCTGGTTAAATGGATACACAGATGGTCTGGAATGGATAACAACTCATACTCATAACACTATCCACTTATTGTTGTTGTTGTTGTTTAATACAGGGCCAGGCACTGTACTAGGTACAGGGGCTATGACAAGCAAAACCACATACAATCTATGCCCACACGGGAGAACTTAAATTAGATAAGCATGCAAACAAGTGTAGAGCCTGAATCACCAAGAGCAAGTAAGAACATGACTATATCTCACTCAGCAACCAGAATTGGACTTACTTTGGGGACTAGTAAAGACTTCCCTGCTGAGAACTGGGCATCCGTTGGCACCAGTTCTAGGCCACCTCTGCCCCAACCTACTGTGAATTAGGGCAAATCACTGCCTCTCTGGCCCACGGAATCCCCGTTTTATAAAAGAAGAGACCCCAGATGATCTAATTTTCCTCCCACTCTGATAGCTTGGGATTTTCCTCTCCAAAGACCACAAATCTCACTCTAAAGCTACTAACTGGAGTCTTGACATTTGAGCGAGGTACTTCCGCCCTTGCCTCCATCCTGTCCTGGAGGCCTAAATCGGCTCCCGGTTGTCACGGCAACCGCCCGGGCTCTTCTTCCGCGGGCGGAAACTTACAGTGTCGACTGCAACTACCCCCTATCAGGCGTCCATTTGCCAGGTTAAAACATGGCCACCGCCACAACAACCGACCCAAGCTTCTCACTATCTGGGCCTCAGCAGCCTCGGGGCCTACGCTAGGGCAGGAAACGGAGGAAGAACCCCACCAGTAAGCGAAGGACATTTCCGAAAACCCTCACCCAACTCTTAGCATACCCGGCCTCTCCCTGAGGCAACCGACCACCGCCTTATAACGTCACTTCCGCCGACCCATGCGCCCAGGATTGACGGCGGTGCACATCCAATCATAAGCGGGATACCCCCCCCCCAGGCCCAGGCGGGGCAGGCATAGGACTGGGAAGCCCCGCCCCTCGCCGACGTGTGACGTCGAGTCGCCATGGCCAGCTACCCGTACGGGCAGGTGAGTGTGGTGGGTGGGCGGGCGATTCCAAGTAGGGGCCTCGACGAGTCCCGGCCTGGGCCCCGCTTTACTCTCTCCTGGTATTCTCCGCGCCCTTCCCACCCTAAGCTTGGCTTCAGCGAGGTCTCGCGCGGCAGAGAAAGCGAAAGGGCTGGTTGGTCGCGCCTGTCTAACGTCACGCAGGACTACAGGTCTGGGAGGTCGCGTCGCGCCCCCTCTGACGTCGCGCCCGCGAGGATTTGGGGACCTTGGACCCCACGTAATCAGGCTGGGCTCTATCGGGACCCCACACCTTCTCGGGACTCCCGCGGGGGCTCCCGGCGGGCTCACCAAAGCCAACAGGGTATTTAGAGCACTGGTTTCGTCGGCATCGTTCGGGGCGTCTGATAAAATACGGCTGATAAAAATACGCCCCTGACACACTGCATGCGAATCATCAGGAGAATCTGTGGTTTCCGCAGGTTCCTCGAGTGACATTGTTTACTTAGTCTAACACCTCCGTTTCACGCATAGGAAAATTGAAACCCAGAGAAGACACGAACTTAGCCCGAAGTTTCCGGGCAGGCAGCAGAACCCGGAAGCCGTCAGCAAATGCCTCTTCCCCACTCCTCAGCCCATTTTGATCCAGCCAAGAACACCGCAGCAAGGTGATTCTGTGGCCAGAATCCTTTGTTGGATGACAGATGGGTAGAGTGGTTAAGTTCAGCTTGGAGTCAGAAGAAGGTTCACACCTTGGCTCCATCACTTAAATAGTTGTGAGCCATTAAGCATCGTATTTTGCCTTTGTGAGCCCAAGGTTCCCCCTCTGTAAAATTGGGCCCGATAATAGGGTCTACTTCGGAGAACTGTCATGAATAGTAACGATGTCATGCTTGCAAAGCATTTGGCACTTCTAAGAGTGTAACAGTATTTTAGTATTTGGATTTTTTTCTAGACTCCTACAAGGTCTGTGCCAGGAGGGACCTCAAAATAGTACCTTTATTTTAAGAAGCTGAAGCCCAGGGAAGGCTCCTGAGTTGCCCAAGATCCTACTAATTTAGGAGATAAAACCCATGCGGGGAAAATTGGAAAACAAAATTATGTGGGATATTAGAAAGCGCTCAACTGAGTATAGTCACATGCTGTAAGAATGGTGAGGGAGTGAGCCCTTTGTGGCTTTTGTACACAGTATTTGGACCTTTTTAACCTCAGTGATGAAGTCCCCATAAACATGCTAGCAGAGATTATTATCCTCAATTTGTACCTGGGGAAGGAGCCCAAAGTGGTTAAGTGGCTTGCCCGAGGTCACCATATAGCAAGTGAGGGAGTGAGGCCAGGACTGGAACTTAGAATTCCTTTCATTGCCTACTTAGCAGAGTAGACGAAAAAAGGCTAGCACAGCTGAGGCTCGAAGAAAGTACAACCTCGCGGGGCTTCTAGGCTCCATTCCATTTGTTGGGTCTTATGAAATGTTAATAGGTATTGTTAATAAAGGAGGATTCTGTGGTTAAATAAGTTTGGGAAATACTCTGTGAAATACAGCTGAATAAGTTTCAATGTGAGGCATCTCAGAATTCTTAATTTCTTAATATGTATTGTAAATCTGCTAGAGAAGGATAGAATATGCCGTATTTTTTAAACTTATTTAACCACGGAACTCCTTCCCATCCCCAACCCCCTTTTTCTTTTTTTTTTTTTTTTAAAGATTTTATTTATTTGACAGAGAGAGAGAGAGATCACAAGTAGGCAGAGAGGCAGGCAGAGAGAGAGGTGGAAGCAGGCTTCCTACTGAGCAGAGAGCCCGATGCGGGGCTCGATCCCAGGACCCTGAGATCATGACCTGAGCTGAAGGCAGAGGCTTTAACCCACTGAGCCACCCAGGCGCCCCCCCCCCACCCCAGCCTCCTTTTTCTAAAATTTCTGGTCATTATTTGGTAACACTAGTATTCTTGAGGAACACAGTTT
>JAPYYJ010002989.1:0-12083 GCA_028533885.1 Nasua narica | reverse complement strand
ACTAAGGCACTTTGGCCTTTCTATTTTAATTTTTTCCCCCAGAAAACAAAAGAAGCAGCCAGGCAAAAGTTTACTTCTTCCACTCCCTTATTTAAAAAATAAGAAAAAGAAAATGGAGTATGACATTCAAGCGTGGGCAGAATTCCTGGGGGATGGGCCTCCAAATCCAGATTGGCTTCTGATTCGTGGCAATGCCAGGCCTGGAGATCTATACCCCTTCAGGGTGTCAGGGAGTCTCGGCCCTGCATTCTGTGTCGCCAAGAGACGTTTGCTTTAGCAGGCTCCGGGCCGTATAAATTAGGCAGAGCGGTGATCACTGTGGTTATGAATAGAACTGTTGGATTAAGGATCTGCGGTGGCTGCATTATTTGTTTTGCAAACCTGAGCTGGGCTGATTGGATTTCTCTTCCTTTCTTTTTTAACATAAGTAGATTCTGAAATTGGAAAAATAAAATATTCCACAGCTGAGAGAAAAGAATTAGCTTGGGGAATGAGCCCAGGTGGGGCCCACCAACTCTACACTTTCTGCATTGAAATAAAGGTAGCACCGTCTGTGCCCTTGCTGCAGGGATATCCTCTTAGGCTGACCGTGAGGCCACGGTAAGAGAAGGGGCAGGAGCCGAGGATCAGTCCTCTTGGGAGGGCACTGACAAGGAGGGTGGCATTTAAGAAGGCACTCTCAAGTATGCATAATAGTAATAACACCATTTATGGAGCATCTGCTCTGCGAGGTGGATGGCAAGGTGGGGTGTGGCGAGTATGCCATCACCATCAGGAGCACGGAGGTTGAGGTTAGACCTCAATTCCAGTCTTGCTGTCGAGTAGCCATGGAGCACGAGCAAAGTCTCTGAGCTTCATTGTCCTCCTCTGTAAGGCAGGGATAGCAATAGCTAGCATCTAGTGACTCCTTGCCTCATGCCCGGCACACTCTCCGCACTTGACATCAGTCGTCCCAGCCACCCCAAGGGCGTCACCTCCATACTGCGAGTCAGGAAAGGGGGTGCACGAAGAGCCGAGTGTCCTGAACAAGGCCACATGGCTAGGAAGTGGCAGGGCCAGGATTCGAACCCAGGCTGTCTGGCTCTCAAGGCTGCATGCCGAACGCACTGTGGTGTGCCCCCCCCTTACACCTCAGAGGACTCGGGAAGGGAAGGTGGGGCAAGTGGCTTAAAGATGCTTAGCTTAGTAGCTGGTTGCCCTGGAGGCCTTCAGTGCTCTGAGGCCATTATTAGTACTCATTACATTTCAGTGGACTGGGGACTGAGCCGGACGCTTTGCAGAGGACTTCAGGAGGACGAATTCCTTTTATCTGTTTCTCTTATGTCTTGGCTTATGGACATTGATGGATGAAACACCTGCCTAAGATCTCCTGAGCTTGTATCAAAAGGAAAATCCACATGTGATCACGTCATAAATGATGAAAAGCATCTCTGTGATCTGTATAATGAGTTGGATGACTTTCTGCCTTTTCCCCTAAGTGCAGCCTTTCATAAAGACCACTTGAGCAGCGACCACTGTGCTTCCTGAGACTTGCTGGGGTTGGGCAGGTGGTTGGGGTAGGAGGCCTTTGCATGTGGTTTCTAGAAGCTTCGAAGGGCACGGGGCTTGGAGTCTCTGCTTACAGGCAAACCCCCCCACCCCACCCCCACCCCCGGCAAGACACATAACCTTGAAGAGCTTCAGTTTACTCGTGCGTACAAGGAGGATAGCAACACCTACCTCTTAGAGGTGTAGTTATAGTGTGGTATCAAATGGTAAAACTTCCTGTGTTCCCCAAAGCCCTTCATCCAAATAGCTATTGGTACGATTGTTGTTTAGTCATAACAAAAATATATTGGACGTTTTTATGTTTACTAAACATATTGCCTGATACCTATAGCTTAAGTCCTTGAGAATTTGTTTTTTCTCGTTCTGCCCCTCTAGAGGGCATCAAGAGTAGAAAGAGCGGAGATCTGCTTTGGGACCGTGGCTTTTATCCTTTCCTGAGCGGCGTGACCAAGGGCCTGTGTCTTGTTTTGCTTGTTGTTTTGTTTTTGAACCAAGATGTTACATTTAATAAAGTTGTCCCAGATGCTAGAACCCGAGATACCCCATTGTTGAAAAAAAATTGAAAAAGTTCATAGACAAAGACAGGAGCAGATTTATGAGACTCAGGTTTTTTTGTCTGTAGAACGGGGACATTAAGACCAAACTTACAGCATCACTCTGGAGATGAAATAAGACTCCTGCTTATCATCACGTGTCAATAAATATTAATTCTCTTCTCCCCGACAGCCTCTTGGTTCCCAGATCTACATAGACAAGGGCTTAATTTAGTTTAATTCGACACTTATAGATTAGCTTAATAGCCTTTACAGGGAATCAAGCTGAAGGTATAGGAAAACCAGGCACAGATAAGATCTCAGCTCTTGAAGATCCTCTGGCCTAAGGGGACTGTAATTAGATGTAATTTTAAGGAGCTATGAGAGTGAATTAATAGTCAACCTCAGTTGAGTCCCTCTGTTTGCCAGTCACTGTGCTAAGGATATAGGCACCATCTCCTTAAATCCCTGAAATAACACTAAGCAGCCTATGGTGCTAGTATCCCCGTTTTACAGATGAAGAAATCAAAGCTTTCAGGAAGCCACCGACCTAGGAAGTGGTAGAGCCTGGTTTCAAATTCAGTACCCACTGACCTAGCCCTCGGCTTCCTGGCCACTGTGTTGTTCGAATGGGGTTCATTACATGAAAACTGGGATCCAGAAGAGATGTGCAGGGCAGCCAGTGTGTAAGTGGGGGAGTGGGATTTGAACCCATAGTGGCCTGAGCCTGAGCCAGGGCACTTAACCGTGATGCCACAATGCTCTTGGGGTTCTAGCGGCCTGTTGCTTCCATCTAGCATGTCTGAGCTTCCAAGAGGAAGCAGTTTCTTCAAAATTCCTGATGGATGTACAATGCAGGGAGGCACACGAGCACAGTTAACAAGAAAACACCTGTCCATGTGCTGGTATTCAGCCTCCCGCGGGACCGCACAGCAGTGGGGGCCGGGACTCGGATTAGGAAACGGGCCTCATAAACTGCCCTGACCTTCCGTGCTGACATCGGTTTCTACAAAGTGGGCTTTTCCCCATGGGAGCCTTGAGAGTCGCTGTCACGATTTCCTCTTCATCTCTTCATGGCATCTTCGGCTGTTGATTAAAATATAAAGAGTTTACAACCACCTCAGTGATCGGCTGTCTTTCTCGTGCAGTTTGGAGAACATCAGGTCAGGTTTGAAGAGAAAGATCAGAGTGCCCCAGTGACACCATGCCCCTTGAGAATCAGAGGCAGCGTGTGGGCGAGAGAGCCTGCCACGCACCCCAGAGAGAAGAGTCACCGCTTCTAGCCTCACGGCCTGTGACATGTTAAGATAAGGCCTCTGCCCTTGGGGCTCAGAGTCTGGTAGGAGAAACAGATGTATAAGCGAAGTTTGATGACTCAGGGTGAGCTCAGGGGGCTGGAAGAGCCCAGAAGAGGTGCCTTGAGCCCACACTGGGGTTGGAGGTGTGGTCAGAGAAGGCTTCCTAGAGAAGGTGACTCCAATCTGAGTTCACCAGGTGAGGGGACAAAGAAAGGCATCCGTGCCTAAGAAGGCAGCACGTGCAAAGCTGTGGGTGTGAGATAGGTGGTGAGCAGTTACATGAGTGGTTTATCCTTAGCCCGGTAACCTTGGCACCCTTTTACAGAGGAGAGTGGAGAGCTGTGGGTGCTGTGCTGGAGTGGCGGGCTCAGGCCACAGGACAAGGGGTCTTGTCCCATGGGTGCTGGGAGCCACGGAAGCTTTATCGTGAGGGAGTGGTGAGATTGTTTTCTTGTAGGAAGCTCACTCCTGCTGACAGGTGACAAATGAATTGGAGGTGGGAGAACCTGTGGGCTGGGACACGAGTGTTGGCTGTGGCCCGGCTTCAGTGTCCACTGATGAGACCTGACCCGGGGTAGTGACAGTGGAATCTGCTAAAATAGGGAGGAGGCGGCGGTGATTCCCCAAGGTCTGGAATGCACACATTCCCCAAGTTGTGATGAGATCAGGAGCTGAGGAGAGCGGGTAGAATTGGGGGCCGGGGAGCAGGGAGGCATGAGGTTTGGCTTGGTGTGCATTTCGCTGGAGTGGCAGAGGCTTGGGGTGCAGGGACAAGGTGGAGGCTGGCTATTTAAGCTGCCACTTTAGCAATGGGGAGCTCACTTGGGAGGCAGCTCATTGCAGAGCTTGGCAGGAAGAAGGATTTCCTTAATTGACTGCTGGTGGCTCAGAGTAACTTCTGGCCTTTGTCCTGGTTCTTTGTCCTAAAGCGCCGAAGAGTAGGTTGGCTCCTCTTCCACCCTTTAGCTGTTTCGGGGCAACAGCAGTGTTGTACAAGTCGTCTTCTTTCCAGGAAATTCCGTGAAAGGGGTAAGGGAAGCCACAAGGAATCAGGCTGTCCCAGGCTGCAGGGAGCCTCAGGCAGTCACCTACAAGAGGAAGGAACCTCATTTTTCAGGCAGACAAACTGAGTCCCAGAGGGAGGAAGGGATTTTCCCAAGGCCACAGAGTGAGTTCCTGGCAAAGCTGGGGATGGTTCTTTAACCTCGGACTCTCTATGGCACCGTGTAATCGTGTGTGTGATTGCCCAGCTATGGACTGTGTGCCTTGTGACAGGACTTGGACAGCTAATCACCGGGCATTTCTGTGTTTCGGCAGGACTCCCAGACATACATTCTTTCTTTAAGCCCTTCTCCTAACCCATCTCCTTTTTAGGCTAATAGCATTGGTGCTTTGTCTACACCTGGAGGAACACTGTTCCTAAACCCTTCACCATCCAAGGAAGCCAGGGAAAACATTACCTCCAGAGACCTCAGGGTCGGACCGGTCTCTGTATTACAGAGGACCGGGGATGACCCACAATCCAGGCAGCCCTCCTCTAGACCCACTCCTGCTAATCAGCACAGCGTGCCCATCACCTCCCTCATTCCTAGTGCTTTACTTCTGTGAGTGCAACCCGCTAGGTTTCCGTGAGCTTCTTATCTGCCCCAACGCACTGCAGACTTCCCGTTGAACTCAGTTCCACCCCCACGTGATGCACACACTCCTATCCTACCTGTCAGATATAGTTTCTTGTTGATTTGGGACTTGACCTAACAGTTTAAGGATCAGATCATTTTTGAAGAGGGTAAGAAGGTGACAGTTGAAGGAAGGAAAACTTACTTGACAACCAGAAAGTTTTCCCAGGATAAATTCTGCCTAAGGTGGACACAGCTTTAAGTTGCGGGAAAGCCATGTACCCAGAAAAAAAAAACTCCCCTGCGGCTGCTGGTGGCCTTTTCCAATTTTATAGGCAGGGACTCTGTCTGATCCCTCAGGGTCTCTGGTATCAAGCACAAGTCCTGTGGAGAGTGACCTTGCGAAAGGAATGGAAGCAAGAAGAGAGGGTGGGAGGAAAGAAGCACTATGTTCCTCTTTCTTCCGTCCTTCTGCCTTCTTGGGTGCCTAATCACACAGCATAGTCTAGTATACAACTTGCATACTGTAAGTAGCCGCTCATAAACAAATGTCCCAGGTTCATCTGCCAAGGATCATACAGTCTTGATTTTAGAATTGGAGGAGGCTCCCAACCACCGCCACCTCCTGTTGGTCGGCTGGGGAACCTGGCCAGTTCCAAAGTGTCTTGCCCAAGATCACACAGCCATTAATGGCTGATAGGGACAAGCCCAAGAATGAAGATTGGGCCAATGCAGGTTGGGAGCCAGTTCTTCCAGATTCAGTGGTGACCCAGCCACGGTGTTCATACACATACTTTAAAAGATAGGTCCTGATGCTGTGGACTTGGTTTGTCTGTAAATTGCCATGACCCTGGGGACAGAGAGCAATGTTGAGCATGGCTCTGTCTGGCAGGTGCTCTGACACTGTTCCGCCGTGTAGGCAAAGGCAGCAGGATGCCACTCACCCCCACGCACACCCTAGGAGGGCATTCACTGTTGGAATCCCATGGAGGAATCCCATGTGCGTTGTAATGAAGCCTGGGGATTCTGGTTCCCTCCTATGACTAATATTTGGCTTTTAAAAGGCCAGAAGTTAGGGTGAGCCTCCTAAGCATCCTGAAAGCTGCCCCTCTGGTTCCAGGCTCCCACGGGTACCCCCAGCTCTCACAGGTGGCCTCTGGCTGCTTCTTCTGCTCCCCTTCACTTCTCTACCATCTTTGCTGCTTTAAGGAGCCTGTGTCTCAGCCTCTGGGCCTTTGCTTGTGCCAGCCTCCCTGCCTAGAATGCCCTTTCCCTCCCCTTTATACACCACCACCCTCTCTCTACTTCTGTGCTCAGTTCAGGTTCTTGTTCCTAGAAGCTTCCCAGACCACTCTACCTCCAAAGTGCTATAGCCGTGAAGGACGAGGTTACTGCCTGAGATGCTGCCCTGCAGCGGATGGGGAGAGGGGGTCACTTCCACATCACACCCCTCCCATCTTGCAGCGCCCTGCTGTGGTAACCCTTAGCCACACCTAGTGGCAGTCAGCTCCCTGTGCCAAAGGGCAGAGAGTGAGGCCGTCGGGGTGGGAGTGGAGCAGACAAACGAAGAATACAGCCTCGCGGTGGCTGTTTGCCCGTTCTCACTAACGAGGAAGGACTATACTACGTGCTGACTGGACCTCACGCCCCTCAGGATCACTGGGTCGCCTGCCCCGTATGTGCTGGCTTTCCCGGCCACTCCTGCCAAATGCCCATTGTGCTTCCCTTCCTTGTGACGACCAGAAAACACTCCCTTTCCAGACGCTCCCATTGGAAAACGACTCCCCCACACCGTGAGGCTTGTGCGTGGGTCCTACACGGTCCCCTCATCACAGAGTCCCAATGCAAAGCGCTTTCATAGTCTGTGCTCACCCAGCGTTCTGCTCTTAACAGCCATACTGTGACCTCAGGGTGCCCTTTTCTGCCCCTCATCAAGAAAACTGGAAGGGGAGCCCCGGAAAAGCTCCTGCTCGGGGTGCCTGGGTGGCTCAGATGGTTAAGCATCTGCCTTCGGCTCAGATCATGATCTCGGGGTCCTGGGATCAAGTCCCATTTAGGGCTCCCAGCTCAGCGGGGAGCCTACTTCTCTCTCTCCCCCTGTCCCTGCTTGTGCTCTCTCTCTCAATAGTCTTTTAATAATAATAATGGTGATAGTTGTCTCCAAATCTTACATAGGACCCCACAGTTTGCAAGGTACCTTCATATACATTTGACAGATGAAGCAGCTAGAATGCAGGCTACAGAAACTGAGATTATACAGCTTGACAGAGGCAGTGCTGAGGCTGGAAGTCAGGCCATCAGATCCCGGCTGCCGACTGTGGTGACAAAGAGCTTTCTGGCCTCTCTAAATTGGTCGTGGAGGCCAAGGTTCATTAGCTGAGCTCTCAGCACTGCTACATCACCGTCCTGAGTTAGTGGTGCTCGATGGCATTTTAATGGGAGCCAAATAACTCTTCCTGTTGGCATTCGCAGGCAGCTGGAGTTTTTGTTTTATGGTAATTAAATACCATCATCTTTCATATCTGACAATCTTTAGGGCCCAATGAACGACTGCAGTGCACGCCGGGTTGCCGTGAACTGTGGAGTAAGGAGACCTCGGGGCGCCTGTCGGCAGTTTTGCAGGGCTGACTGTGGGCACCCAGCCTGGCACCCCTGCGTGGGGAGCCACAGCCGGTCTTAGATCGCAGGGCTGTTGACACATTAAAATTCTTTGCCTGGGCCAAAACCCTGGAAGTTCGTGCCTTTTCCCATGAGTGTGCTCTTATAAGAGAATAATGACCCACTCAACTGGAGCCTCTCTAGCAGGCAGGCATCCTGCCGTCAGCCCCGGCCCGGCTTGCAGTCTGTCCCTGCCTGGCTCACCCTCCACCCGGCCACTAGAAATCTTCCTCAAACCCTAGGGGTCACGGCACTCTCTTGCTTAAAGCCCACCAGGGGCCCTCTCATCCCCCCCCCCAGGAAAGGCCAAGTTCTTTCAGGGGCACCTGCAGGCCACTGCCACCCCCCCAGGCCTGCCTTCAGTGTCACCTCCTCACGTGCTGCCGCTCACCTCCCCACTGCTCATCCACGTGCCCCAGCGGGCCGCAGGCTCTCTCTCAGGCTTCTGGACCCTGCACGTGTGCCTGCTAGACACAGGCAGCAAGGCATTTCTCCTGAAGCGTGTCCCAGCCCCAACCGTCACTCTGGCGGCTGCCTCCGTGCTCCACGGAGCTCCAGCGGGGCCGCTGCGAAGGCTAACAGGAACCCTTGGAGCCACTGTTAGTGGGGGGCTTACTGTGTGATAGGAATCGACATCAGCGCTTCCCCTGCGTCAGCTCACTTCATATATACACAGCAGGGTGTTCAATGCCATGGGGCCCGGAGTCAGACGGCCCGGGTTCGAATTCTAGCTCCATCCCTCAGCGGTGGTGTAATCTCAGGCAAATGGCTTACCACATGGGTGCCTCAGTTTTCTCCTCTACAAAATGGGGAGTGATACTGGTATCTTCGTTGTAGGGGCATCTAAAGGATTAAATAATTCGAACGCTGAGACCCAGGCATATAGTAGGTACTCAGTAAATGTTACCTATTACAATTCCGTCATCCTTGCCATTTTGTGTAGTCTCCGGTTGTCTGCTTTTTTACTAGACTTCGAGCAGCTCAAAGTCAGGGACTGTCTTTGTTTCAGCTCTGGAATGCCATGTTTCTGGTCTGTAGTAGCCCTTCTTCCTCTTCTTCCTCTTCCTTTGATTCCTGTTACTATTCTATATTCATTTTACGGATGAAGGATTAGAGGCTCCGAGAAGTAAAGGGACTTGCGCTAAATCACGTGGCTGGTCAGAGCCAGAGCCAGGGTGGAGCCTGGGTCTGAAAGACTCCTGAGCTCTGCTCTTAAACCCTTCATCAGCACGCCTCTGGACACCAGCCGTGTGGCCAAGGCTGGGGCTCATCCTCATCTTAAAACTCATCCAGTCTCTGCACGTAGCAGAGAGCGGACAGAACAACCTCTAGAGCCTTCTCCTTAGCGTGCCCCTGAGCCCAGGGCAGAGCAGCACCGGGTTTGCTCTGACATGCTTATCTGATGCTGCAAGGGGCCCTTTGAAGATGTGGAGCCCCCCTGTGTCCGATTTCGTCCCGAGGGTTGGGCTGCAGCCACTCACGTCACTTCTGATCTGCATGTCGAACCACAGGCGCCCTCCTGAGCCCAGCGCTCCTGGAAGCCAATGGGCGGTCCAGAGTGAGATTCAGCTGCAATAAAAGAGCAGCACATTTCTATTAGATATTTTCTTGCTCTTTTTCTTTCAAGGTCCTTTGCCTGGGAACCCCTGTTGCAAACGCTGTAGAGTGATTATCATGGAGATGATTCAGCAGTTTATAATTTATTCATTCAGCATGCCTTTATCGTAACTGCGGAATTAATAGTTACCAGTGCTTAGCATTACTGTAGTCCAGTCACTGTGCTAATGAGCACCTTACATACATTATCTCATTTACATTTCATAACAACCCCAGAAGGTAGGTAGTATCTCCAGTTTGTGGTAAGAAAACTGAAGTTCAGAGAGGTCAAGCAACTTGATTAAGGTGACACCGCTTATAAGTTACAAAGCCAAAACTTGAACCCGAGGCTGCCTAAAATCAAAACCTGGCCTCTTTCTATTACCTACTGCTTGGAAGAGCATTCTGAAGCAGCCTCCTGATGATCTCAGTTCAGGGAGATGCTCCTGGAGGCTTCAGTGTTCACGATTTTTGTGCATATAAAATGGAAAAAAAATGTCTGAGGTGTTGGAGGGAACGAGCAAGTGCAGATATATCTGAGAACTTGTAGGAAGCAAAACTACTCGCTGGAAAACCAGGCTTGCAAACCTCAGATAAGCAAGTGGCCTTTACTAACAGCAGTGTGCAGCAGAACAGTAAAAATGACTCATATCTGGGCTCAATTCAGAGATATACTTGGAGGCTCTATCTGGAGAAAAGAGGGTATAAATTGGAATTTGCAGCACAGCTTTGCAAATGTACTGATGCCTCTCCTCGCAGGTAGCGGGAGAGAAGCCATTGCTCGTGCCAGCAGAAAGTGCACCCAGTTAATCTGCTGTCGTCTCCCCCACATTCTGTAAAGATTGACGAGGGATACGGAGATGCATGGCACGCAGTCCCTTCCGTCAGGGAGCAGTGGAAGCCCAAGTACTTGGCATTTGAGCAAGAGCTATAGCTTTTTATCTGCCAGAGAGTGGCAATGGAGCGATGTTTACCCCCTTTCAAAGACCAAGGGCCAGGGAGGTGAAGTGAGTTACCGGAGGCCACCCAGCCAGTTTGTAGGACCCAGCAGAGAGCTGGTCCTCTTCTGGGCCATCTGTATGTCACTCACCCCTGCATTCCCGACACCCGTTTTACCAGACCTGGCACGCAGGAAATGCTGACTGAACTAGTTCCGAGTTTCCCTCTCAAGACGGGAGTCCATATTGGAGAGGGGGAAGGGGAGAAAAGAAGGACCCTCTATGTCTGTCCCCTCTATCCTCCCTCTCAGCCTTAGGGGCAGAGAGGGGACTCCATTCAGACCAGAGGAGACAATAGCTCTTAGGAAGATAATGTCTTTTTTGGGGGTTGAGTTCCAAATCACAGAGCCTTTCCTATGGGAACCTGGGAGACCTTAAAGTCCACTTTCCTAGCATTCTCAGCATGGAAGGGATATGGGAAGGGAACAAAGGGCCCAGCTGAAGCACCCATGTGAGTCAGGAAAGGGCTGCATAGACCCAAGCTCTAGAGAGCCCAGGTTGATCTGCCATGATCTTTTGTACACAGATGTCCTCCACACTAGGTTTGTTCTCTTGGATAGACTGTCCAAGCCATTCACAAGAGCCGTTTACTCCCTAAACCTATATTGGGCGCCTGGTCAGTTGTGGGACCTGTGATCACCAGCACAGAGGGAATTGGGATTTTTATACCTACCAGAAGAGGCAAGATGGGGATATAAGTATGCCAGCTGTAAGGGAGAAGGAGAAGGTGAGTGGTCCGGGTTACCTGCTAGCTAACCAGGTTACCAGTTAGCACTCAATGAAAAGAAAAAGAACTTTGAGGAGGGTAGATCAAGGAAGGCTTTGTGGAGGGGGTATCAGTTTGAGCTGAGCTTCAGAAAACAGAGGATTTGAACCAGGACATTCCTTATCTTCATAGGAGAATCTCCTTTAGAAGTTAGTTTTTTAGATATATGACCGCTGGCCTTTACATTAGAATCTCCTTATTTCAGGACTCTCGGCAGTAACTGTAAAGACTAACCAAGCCAGAGCCTGGCACCCCCACTTAGTCACAGAGCAGAGGTCTGTAGGCTTGCAGACCAACCTGTCCTTACCCACACCTCAGATGCTTGCTGTCTGTGCCAAGGGGAGGGGTCCCTGCCTTCGGCCATGGACTGAGCCCGTTGAACTGGTGTCTGTGTTTTATACAAAGGCATCATGGTTTGGTAGACAGAATTCAGGCTTTGGATTAATAAGGATCGCTTCCTAGTTCTGCAGACCTCAGCTTCCTTATCTATAAAGTGGGACCGATGATAATACTGCCCTCTGGGGGTTGTTGTGAGCATTCTAACAGTTAAGGCTGTAAGAGTACAGAGTAGATGCTTGGGCATCATCAGTTAGCAAATAGCAACATCAGTTAGGTAAACATGCCGCGAGGAGGTTGACTCCTGCTGGGGGGCGTGGAGCGAGCGCTAGGTCACCCTGCTCTGCTGGCCTCCTGATAAGCGTTGGACAATAGTGGTCCGGTCCCTCTCTCTGCTTCGGTGCCCTGGCCTGCAGCCAGCAGCCTCAAAGGCCAAGGGTAGGAGGGACACTCAGCCAGCCCAGAGGCTGCTTCTGCTGCTGGCTTTGGTCCCAGGCTCCAAATGTCTCCATTAAAGTGCTGCCTGAGGACAGCTGGACCAAACAAATGACCCTGCTCTTCTCGCCTTCTCCCTGGTCCAAGGCTGACTGCTCTCTGCCTGTTTTAGCTCCCCTGCTCTCTTCTCTCCCCTCCCATTAAGGGACACCCCTACTGGCATGGCAGGGCACATCTTCAGAAGGTACCCCTCACATTCCTGGGGACCGTCCTCATTGGAAATGAGGTTTCAGCCCCTA
>JAPYYJ010002988.1:0-12084 GCA_028533885.1 Nasua narica | reverse complement strand
TCATGAGAATGTTCCTATTTTTCTTTTCATGGTTGGTAGTTCAAATAAATCTCAACACAGGACAAAAAAGTGGCTATTTGGTTGATATTGACCGGGTAGGAAGTTTGGAATTTTGCTTTCAATCTCCTTGGACAAGATGTCAGAAAACTATGGCTTAATTTAGGCTAAGGCTTTGCACTGAAAATAAGCCTGCCTGCTGGCGGTCTTTTAATTGAAGAAACATTGTAATGTTCAGCTCTGCCTGGTATAGAATAGTAGTGATAAAAATAAAAGCCTTGAAATATTTTTATTTCATGAAGTCTCTTATTTTGCAAGTCAGATACAGATGCAGACACGAACGTACTGACCTCTGATTTATTTCTGTTATCGGCAGCACAGTTTTGCTATTTTTATGAAGCAAGCAATGCAAATTGATCTGACTAGAGGTTTGATAGAAAGCAAAATGCAAGGCCACATTCTTCGAGCAATAAAGCAACAACTATCCTTTAGAACCTTGTCCTACTAAAAATCAATTCAAATGGATATGACAGATGTTTTCGATGAAATACGAAAAAAATCTTCACTCAAAAATCTTGGGGGAACATTTGACAAGTTACTTCTGTCCCCTAAGTAGTGTATAGAGGGTCCGAAAGAGTTAATGTTTCTCAAATTGCCCAATACATGCAGCCAGTGGCCCCACAGGATCTGGCTTTTTACTCTATAGCATTTTATGAAATATTATTCTTTTGGGTTCTTAAGCTGTTTCCAGTTTTCTCAGTTTGGATTTCAGAAGATTCCCTGCTAAGCATAACTTTTGAATAGAAGATTTTCACCCATTTTTATAGGATAAAATCTGAAGACTAGAAAACTTCTTGGTTATCTTGGAAATTCACCAGACAGAGAATTAACAGTTGAACATTATAAGAAAATAAGTAGTATCTGGTTCTGTGGGAAATCAAAACTGTTATATATGATTTAATAGCCTTGTTTAAAAGCACAAATTGCTAGAAAGATTTAAGTAAAAGAGGATTATTTTTATATTCTTGTTTTTTGAAGGCCCGGCTTAAAGAAATGCATTCACCCCATTCACTCAGCGGGTATGGGAAAGCAACTAAGCACCATTCGTGTGAACGACAAATGTGTGTGGAGTGCCTGCTCAGGGCTGGGATTGTTTCGGGCACTGGGGATTCAGGAGCAAATAAAACCAAGCCCCTGTTCTAAAGGACCACACGCTGGAGAATTTAGTGATTCACTGGGAAGAGGAAAAAATGGAAGGTGTTTGGTTGGGAATTTCATAGAGGGTGGTGGTTTTACCACTTGCCAAAGGAGAAACCACAGGGGAGAAGAGTAGTTTTGGAGGAAGGGCCATTTGGACCTGTCAATTTCCCAATTTTATCCGTTGGGTACCTGAAACTCAGGAGAGAGGTTTGAGCCAGGGAACAAGAGCTTGGGAGTCATTTGTGTAGACACTGGGCTGAAATCAAAGTGGATGAGCTCATGGAGGGTAAATGGGAAGCAGGAATGAGACAAGGTGGAAAAAGGACAAAGCTTCAGGACATTGAAAAGGTAGGTTGCAAAAGCAGTTTTGGTACCTGTCCTCTTCTGAGACCCACCAGAGTTGTGGGAAATGGCTCGATGACTCATCTTTTAACTATTACACAGACTGAGGAACACTAAATCTTCCCTTTCATCACTTCCTCTCTCGTGTGCTTTCCCCAGCTGATTATGAAACAGGCTGGTACCCTGCTGGACTCGGGAGGATTGAAATGGAGGTGCTGAGACTCAGGAAAATTGTTGGAAAAAAATGTGATTCATAGTACTCTTTGGGAAGAACAAAAACACATAAATAAACATTGTTTTGTTTAAAAAGGAGTTCTTGTTGGTTTTTAGCTCAAGTTGCATAGGGGACAATAATAAGTTTCATCTGCTAAAGACAAGGTCCTACGAGTAATAACAATAACGGCAACAACAGCAATAATAATACCTTTTATTGCATGCATACTGGGTGCCAATTTTTGTGTGACGTGCTCTCTAAATTCCATTTCATTTAATCTTCTCTACAATGTAATGAGTATACACTAGTGCCTTTATTTTACAGTCAAGAAAACGGAAACTAGGGCGTCTGGGTGGCTCAGTGGGTTAAAGCCTCTGCCTTCGGCTCAGGTCCTGATCTCAGGGTCCTGGAATCGAGCCCCGCATCGGGCTCTCTGCTCAGCGGGGAGCCTGCTTTTTCCAACCCCCCCGCCGCCTGCCTCTCTGCCTTCTTGTGATCTCTCTCTATCAAATAAATAAATAAAATCTTAAAAAAAAACACAACAACAGAAACTAATCATTCTAGGATACCTCCTGACAGAATAACCTTGACGCTCAGTATGTTTTTGACTGAGAGAATGAATGAAGGTCCTTTTGGCAATGAAGAAAATAATACTAATTTGAGGGGCACTAAATTAATCCAACCATTTGCATTTCAGCTAGGGAATCTCATTAGGATGAGTATTATGAGCAACAAAATAAGCAAGCTAATAGCCATGTTCATTGCAGAGAAGGGAATGGACTTGCAGAAACTAAGTCTAATGAGATAGTGATTCATGTCACCAATGGACTTCCCTTTTAGGGGTTGGCACAATTCGATGCCCAAAGGCAGTTCTGCCTGGAAGGCTGGATTGTGGTCTGTTTTTGTTCCTACTGGGGATACTGTGCTCCCGCGTTGCCCAGTTCCCCCTTGTGTATCCTGTCTCTGTTCCTCCTCCTCTGCTTGTTGTTGTGAGTTTACCGCTTTCATGGCGCAATATGGCGCTGTCTATGTCTTTGTTCATTCCTCTCTTATCTAGTGACTAACTTCCCCAATTTCTTACAGCGCTCGCAGGGTCCCTGAAGCTATAGCAACCGAAATTCGTAACAGCCAGCAGTCATGTAATAGAGTATCTCTTCCCCCCCACCTCTATTTAAATGCAATGCAGATGCTTTATTTTTATTCTGCGCCATGCCTTGTATAGGTCTAACAGATTGAACGTGAATGACTAACATAGACAAGAAATGTGTTACTGGGGTCCTGGTCCCCTTTTATAACCTCTTTTGTACAGGGCCAGTGTCATCAGATTTAAAAAGGAAAACAGGCAAACAAAACCCATTGGTCATTTAACCTAACAAGTTGAGACTTAATTACATTTTGGGAGAGAGGCAGTTTGTGGAAAGTGGTCCGAGCCAGTGTGGACACGGGAGAGATAGTAAGGATGAAGGATTGGGGGCAGGGTATCAAAGAGCTGAGTGAAGGATTTCTTGGCTGGAAGAATACAGACTGGCTAAAGAGGAAATGAAGGCTGGGAAAACTGGAGGGTGCCTTTGAAGCTAAGGACGAGGAGTCTGCATTTGATAGTGTGAACAATAGCGGGGCCACTGGCAGGGAGGGGGTGACCTGGTCAAAGCTGTGGGTGAGAAAAAACATTTTTTACCAACTGGTAAAATTGAATATGAACTGGTTTTGCATGCCTAAGTCGTCTGTTAGATCCATTGTTGTTGTGAAAAACTCTGAAGGACATTACAATGGAAAATAAATGAGAAAAATCCACGGTTCTGAGATTTCTGAATTTCGACACAAAATGTTACTTTTCCTCAAGCAAATTAAATGAAACTTCTCTTGTTCAAGGGGCAGGCATCCTTTTGGTCTTGACAGTTTCATTTTTAAAAATGTGCTTTAATTCCGATTTTCGCAGTAGTATTTCCGTAGGAATTTTGTTTACAACGTCAGTGGGTGTTTCCATACCTTACACTGTAATAACTATATTCTTTCTGTATTTTTTCCCAACACATTATTGTTTCAGTTCACGTAAATTTTTTCCTATATATGTATTATATGAAAATGAAAACCACTATTCTGTGTGAAATGTCTATGTGTTGGACTGTGACCTTTCATCTCTTAATTTAGAATTTTTCCTCGCTATCTAAAGAAAAAAGTTATGGAAATGACAAGGAACTACGATACTCAGGGAACAGCTCTAATTGCGTTCCCCACAGAGAGCAAAGGTGTCTCGCTGCTTTTTGGCTGTAACATTGTCACGTCGTCACTAGACTCAGAGTCCTTTATTTGCAGAGGTTGTATACATAGAACTTTCAGAGTTATAACCCAATCTCTTATTCATCGATATAGCTTCATTTTTATGTCTTTCTGCTTCCCAAGTCATGCAGTGAAAACGAAGTTTAGGTGTGGGAAAGCCCAGGGATAAATCAAATATTGGAACATGATGGTTGTTTGCGCTAAGCCTTCAATACTCTGAAAGCGTCCTCGTCCTCGTTTAAACTGAACAGATGTTGGGAGCAAGTTGTCACAATGTATTGAAACTCATTCCCCTCATATATCATCCAGTTACTTTTTAGTGCCTCTAAGGGTAGATGTGCTTTTTAAGCAGCCAGTTTACTAGGAGGGAGCAACATAAACATTAGGGAAAATAGAGTACTGCATTTAGTTCAATTGAGTATGTCAAATGACAATTTGAGTAGCTCCCTTAAAATTCAGATGTTGAAAAGTCTTCTACTTCTTTCCTTTCTCTCTGGGGAGGGTACCTCATGCCAAACAAATGCGAAGTTTCCACTTCTCTCAAAGGCTCCCTAGAGGAAAATTAAACAGTGTTCCTTGGCAAACCCATCCCAATCTGTCATACTTGTTAGGAACAGGAAATTTGTCCCTGCCTCAGATTGCAATATAGGGTTGTTTTTCTGTTTTTAGGTTTGGGTTTTCTGGGGTTTCTTTTGTTTTGTTTTGTTTTCGTTTGTTTGTTTTGCATTAGTCCTTCATGGAGAAGAAAAGGCATTTGGGCACTTTCTTCCATGAAATCTCTCTTTGTGTGTCTGAAGAATAATATGAGGATTATGCTCATGGAACCAGTCCAAGGCTGGTCAAACACTCCTGACACAGGCCAGATGCCCTTTTGGTATATTTTTGTTTCTGGTAGATTATTCCTGGTTCCATGATCAGACTCTTTGATTCTGATATTAAGGATGTTTCTTCGGTGAGAAGGTGATGTGTTTTCAGTTTGTGGTAAGGAGTACATTTTCAAGGCAATATTTACTTATTTCTTTAGATTAGAGTACTTGGCTTTTTTCCCCTACTGTTTTGTGTATTCGTTTTTTTAATTAAGTTGTATCATTTCATGTTTACTAGTATTTTAGTTCTCTTCGCCATTCTTATTTAGCCAAGATAATTCAGAATTCTAGTTCTCTGAGATTTCTCCTGTTTTCTTAGAGCTACTTTTTTGCATTATCCCAATTACTACTAAAGAATATAATGATCTTGAGGCCATAATTGATCCTCACCAAACATCATTTAAAAATATTTGTCATTCTAGTGACATTTAAAATTTATATATTATATTTTAAATATATTATTTATATATCAATATATACATATTTATATAAAAACATACAGTCACTCTCCTGAGTTCCGTTACTGTCATTCAGTTTTTTACTGTACTGACAGATTTGTTGATGTGAAATTATACCAATCACTTTTCTTTTGTTAGCATCTCCCATCTTGTTCTAGATCGGGGTCAGTAAACCACAGCCCAAGAGCCACATACAGCTTGAACCCTGTGTTATAAATAAACTTTTACTGAAACACAGTTATGCCCATTCATTTATGCATCATCTGTGACTGCTTCTGTTGTACCACAGAAGAGCTGAACAGTTTACAACAGACACTGTATCACTGCAAAATGGAAAAAAATTATTATCTGGTCCTTTATAGAAACAGTTTGCCAACCTCTGTTCTAGGTTAATTCATGCGTGCTCAAGAGCATTGGGTAAGACAGGAGAAAATGCATGTTCCAGTCCTGCTACTACATCCTAATTAGCTTTGTGACCTTGGCCAAGTCTTGGTCATTCTCTGGCCTCGGTTTCCTCATGCCTAGAATGGGCTGGCAAGACTGTACGATTGCCAGTCTCTTTCAGCTTTAAAGTTCCAGAAATCTAGCGGCACCTGGGTGGTTCAGTCAGTTAAGCAGTCAACTCTTGATGTTGGCTCAGGTCATGATTTCAGGGTTATGAGAGCGAACCCCTCGTGGGATTCCCTGCTCAGCGGGGAATCTGCTTGAGATTCTCTCTCTCCTCTCGCTCTGCCCAGCCCCTCTCTCTCAAATAAGTAAATACATCTTTTTTTTTTTTAAAAAAAAAGCTCCAGAAATCTAATTAACTATTGTTTTACTTAAAGTAATTTAAAGTTGATTTTCTTTCTTACAGATTAAATTTTGGGTTTGTTATAATCCCTTTTGAGTGTATTGGACACATATCCAAACTTCCATACATATTCGGTGCTTTAAAAATAATAATATAGGGCGCCTGGGTGACTCCATGGGTTAAAGCCTCTGCCTTCAGTTCAGGTCATGATCTCAGGGTCCTGGGATCGAGATCTGCAGCATCGGGCTCTCTGCTCAGCAGGGAGCCTGCTTCCCTCCTCTCTCTCTGCCTGCCTCTCTGCCTACATGTGATCTCTCTATCAAATAAATAAATAAAATCTTTAGAAAAAAATTAATAATGTAGCATGCCTACATGAGCTCTACATGTGCCCTGTACGGAGGCAGGCATTTTACCTAATCTCGTATAATCCTTAAAATACCTCTCTACAGCAGATGTGAATGCTCACACAGCCCTAAAAGGCAGAGTCAGGACTTGAATTAGGTACTCATGATAAAGCTCCATGCTCCTTCCACAGTAGCAACACGGTCCTTTTTCATGTGCCTCCTCTCTTGGTAGTGCCCTTGGCATGTACATACAGTAGCACCTCGCTTATCCAAAGGTTGCCACTTAAATTATTCAGAATATAACCAATAAGGAAAAAGTAAAAAAAATAAATAAATAAAAAAAGATGACCCAAATAGATGTTCACCTCTGCCCTTAAATTTTTTTTCCAAGGTCCTCTTTGATAGCCTGTTCACTCTTACTATTGAACAAATGTAAAAATTTGCTTTTTTTTTTTTTTTTTTGGTTTTCCAAATCTCTATAATTAATGGCAAATGAATGGGAAGCAGAGACGGGTAGAACCACCGGCACAGGGATCTTTAGTAGAGACAGTGATGGCAAAGACTGCGGCTCATGTAAGATCCATGTGTCCTAAGCGCCAAGAATTGGAAGCAGGTGGCAGTCTCCAGCAGCTTAGTCTAGGAACAAATGCTCCCCAGGAGCGTCCCAGTGGCACTGAGACATTTTTGCTATGCAGTGCAAAGCCCCTGGAGCAGGAAGGAAATGTTTCAAATTAGCACGCTCAGTGTAAGAAGGTGGCGAAAGGGTGTCCCGTTTCACAAAACTTAATAAAATTCTGAAGGGTATTAGGAATCTCGAAGAGATAATGCTCCACTTATTTGCCCTGTTCACCTTGTCCGAAACGTCCTCCCTTGAAAATGCTACACAAATGAAACACTGCCGAGTCCAGATTATTTAAGAAATCTTTTTCCTGGTTTTCACGGATTCCACCTCACTCTTCTGTCCTTTGTTTTTGTCTTAGTCAGTGTTCACTCTCTGAAAACAGTGCTTTAAAGAAAAGTAATTAACAGTCTGACTTTTCAGTTTCATGTATTATCAAATTTTCTCCACACCTCATTAAGTCTTAGGTTTTCCCATTATCTCTTTTTATTCCCTATGGCTCTAAAGAAAGTCTTATTGTTTTCCTCTTATTCTTTAAATTTGTTTCCAAAGTAGAAACCCATTTTCTTCCTCAAGTTTTCAAAAACCATCTTCCCCTGACTCATTGAGTATTATTATTATTATTTAAAGATTTTATTTATTTGACAAAGAGAGACACAGCAGAGAAGGAACACAAGCAGGGGGAGTGAGAGGGGAAGAAGAAGGCCACCCCTCCACCCTCCCCACCCCCGCAGGGAGTTGGATGCAGGGCTGGATCCCAGGACCCAGCGATCATGACCTAAGCTGAAGGCAGATGCCTAATGACTAAGTCACCCAGGCGCCCCACACATTATTATTGATTGTTAAGTTAATTTGCAGGAAGTAAACTTATTTCTTCTACCCTCAGGCTTTTGCACTGGTGGGGGGAATGGACTTTGTAGCTCTTCCTTTTATGATTCTCTCTTGTATTCAGTTCTTGGTTTGCTCTTCTGATGTGTAGGCATTTCCTTCCATGTTGATTCTCTAACCCATCATTTCTAATTGTGTACTTTGGAGAATGTTTTAAAACCTCACATTTGGGTAACATTTTATGCAATTTATTTGGGGTGAAATGTGCTAGAACTACTTGTGGAAGTCAAGAGGTTTAGAAACATTGAATTCATTTATCCCTCATGCCTCTGTGGGTGGGGGTCAGAAGAAGGAGGGTGTTTACCCACTCAGAGAAAAACCTGAGGTAGTACACTTCCTTAAATTTCTTTTTTCTTCACTGCCCGTATTATGATGTTGATTTAATAATATCAGTAATAATTAAATATATTACAAGCTCCATTGATGTCAGACACTATGCATAATGGTTTGCATGTATTCTGTCCATTAATCTTCGGTATGAGGCGGGTACAGAATTACTGGCAGTATTTAACCAATAAATGAGCTATATTTCAAAGATGTATTTGCATATTAGTTATTTCAAACATGAATGATACTTCCTCATAGATGCAATGCTGTGTGCACATCTCTAGACCCAGCTAGATTACCAAAGCCTATTAGACTCATGGCCAACATGTGTAAACGAGTGTCTCTGTGGAAGGTACATTCAGAATCCTCCCTGGAATGTGGTGGACCGGCCTTCTTCCTCGGGTCCTAACTTTAATGGAAGTGACTTGGCTTTATTCTCAGATCTTCCTGATGGATGGATAGACAAGGGGAATGAAAACCCCCCAGATTCGAACCATTCCTATTATTTATAGAGGAAAGAACTTGCAATACAGAAGAGACCTCGAAATACTGTGGCTTAAGGAAAACAACACTTTGTTTCTCTGTTAAGCAACAGACCCAAGATGGATTTTCCAGTTTGTAAGTGGAAGCTTCCTCTATGATATCATCCAAAGATTTGCGTTCCATCTGTTTTTGGCTTTACGCGTTCCTAAACCATGGCCCTTATCTGAGTGATAGGATCTGGCTGAGCCCTGGATCTGTGCTCCACCTTGTGAGAAAGGGAAGAGAGGAAGTACATGGCCTCAAGTCACTTCGAGGCAGGCAAAGTAAAAAGAGTCTTCTGCTTATAATATATAGCTGAGAATTTAGTCACATGGCCACACCCAGCCACAAAGGAGCTGAGATCTGTAGTCTTGAGCTGGTCAGCCGTAGGTGCACCACCAATTCCTTTACTACAACAGAGGTGGAGAGAGCAGTAGGATGAACGACCAGCGGTCCTTGCCATAGCGCAGTGGTGGTTCCCAGGTCTAGACGGGGCCTCCAACAGGACAGAATTTGGTGGGTGTGGCAGAAGAGATGTGGGTGGAGGATGGACACAGTGAGTGGCTCCGGAGGTTGGTTCTTGCCGATGTTACTTCTTAGAACGACTTGTTGCAGGTTTTCACTTCCGTTTCACCCTGCCTGCCTTTCTTCTCCGTTTGGAAGGCTGAGGGCAGGGCTGGTTCCATGGATTGTGACCCGGGCAGTGAGCGGCACAAGACCCTGAGCTCAGTAGGGTTGGGTTCCAGGCTTGGTTGGACGCTCTACTCTCCTTGTCTTGAAATTCTTAATAACCTTATATTTATACTTGTGCTTTGTAAGTAAAATTGGGTGGGACAACGGGCAGGGGTGTGAGCGGCAGAGATAGGCTAGGTCGTAGTGTGCGCATGCGCGGGCATGCGCCGACTGTCACAGCGTGTGAAGCGTGTGGGTGCTGGTGCCTCAAAGCACATGCAGGTGCCTGAGGACCATCTGGGATCCCACGGGGTCCCCGGGTGGCCTTGATGGAGCCACTACAACAGGAGCCCAACAGAAGCAGGTTTTGAGAGTGACAGTGGTCGCTCTGGCCCTGGGCTACCAAGGTTCCACTTGGGAACCTGTGGGAGGTCAGCCTAGCTGGCTGTTCCTGGAGCCCCATCTCTGTGTGGCATCTGCACAAGTATATATATATATATATATATACATATATACATATATTTAAAGATTTTATTTATTTATTTGAGAGACAGGGAAAGTGAGAGAGAGCATGATAGGAGAGAAGGTTAGAGGAAGAAGCAGACTCCTCGTGGAGCTGGGAGCCCGATGTGGGACTCCATCCTGGAACTCAAGGATCATGACCTGAGCTGAAGGCGATTACTCAACCAACTGAGCCACCCAGGCGCCCCGCATCTGCGCAAGTATTAATCCTGAGACAGGAGCGGCTGGTGCGTGTGCCGCAGACTTTGTAAGTAAATTATTACATAATAACAGCATACACATGATCATTGCTATAAGCATTATCAGAGAGTTATTAGAATTCTTCAAAGAGTTTAAAATCCTTGGTTTTGAATGCTGAAACATTGCGAAATGAATATCCATAGGCTTAGAAATAGAAATCACATTTAACTGTGGTCAATGAAAAAGAACGCTATTTTCAGATGAACTTCAGATGAACCATTTATTAACAAGGAAGAGAATAGAAAAAGAAAATTTCCCACAAGATTGGCGATACGGCTATAGAATGTATAAACAGGCATTTTGAATTGTATGTACAATTTGAAGCCCCTTTTGATTCCTTGTAAGATCTCCACAATTTACAGGAAATATCAGAAGAATCATTAAAATGCACTGTATAAATTTACATTTAAAGTTAAATTCAAAATTATATGAGACTGATTCATATGAAGAGTTAAATCTTTTTGTTAAAATTGCTCCAGGAGAATCACCAGCTCTAGAAATACTAAAGTTTGTATTTCAAAATAGTTTACAAGAAATCTATCCTAATGTTGTCACGGTCTATAAAATACTCCCAACAGCAACAGGAAAATGTGCACCAAACATTCTTGTCAAAATTGAAAATTAACAAAAATCCATTAGCAATCTTGCATTTTTGTTAAGCTACACACCGAAGCCATTTTCAGTTACATAGATTAAAAATAATGTTGCTAAGGGGCACCTGGGTGGCTCAGTCGTTAAGCATCTGCCTTTGGCTCAGGTCAAGATCCCAGGGTCCTGGGATCAAGCCCTGCATTGGACTCTCTACTCAGCAGGAAATCTGCTTCTTCCTCTCCCTCTGCTTGTGTTCCCTCTCATGCTCTCTCTCTGTCAAATAAATAAATAAAAGGATTTATTTAATCTTTTTTAAAGAATAGGATTTAAAGAATAACAATTTAAAGAGTAATACTAATTTAAAGAATAATAATGTTGCTAAAGTATAATTAAAGAATTTATTCGTTAATTCTAATTAAATTAAATTTTAATTAGAATTCTTAATTCTAAATAATTTATTCTTTAATTCTTTCAATTAAAGAACTTATAATTAAAGAATTTAAATTATATAAAGAATAATAATTTATTTTTAGATTAATAATTTAAAGACTAATAATGTTGCTAGAAGTATAAATTCATAAAGGAATTTGTAGAAAAGTGAGCCAGAAAGATCTCACCAATAATGTATTTTTATTTATTGTATCATATTAAATTATGACACAAAAATATTTTTGTGCTGTTTATAAGTTTATGTTGTTCCTCATATATCACTATTACTCTACTATGTTTTATAAGTAATAAAATATTTTTAGAGGAAAAAATGTTTATATTTTAGTATTCTTGAAGCACTTTTTTTTTTTTCCGGCAAGGGTCTCTGCATCTTCATTTTCCACTGGGCCCTGCAGATTATGCAGCTTCTCCTGGCTGGGGCACGAATCTGTCTGCTCAGCTTTCTTTGCTGCCTTTTCTATGCCTTCTACAGAATAGCATTCAGTCCCACAGCTTTTTCTTTGCCCTCACACATATAGCTCTTTTGCAGTTTTTAAAGGATTTGGATTACTAATGATGAAAGAGACAGAGCAAAGAGTCAGACTCAAGGCCAAGCTCCTCCTCAGGCCTTTTCTGTTTCTTTGCTCAGCTCTTGGCTGCTTGGAAAGTCAGAAGCACATGTAGCTGAGAGCTACAAAAGAGCAGTGGCTCTTGGTTGCACCGAAGGCTGATACAAGATTCATTTGCATGTTCGAGTATCATCCTTGAGTCTTTTTTTTTTTT
>JAPYYJ010002987.1:0-12087 GCA_028533885.1 Nasua narica | reverse complement strand
AGGATTAGATTAATATTGACAGATGCCACTGATTTTATTTCCCGCAAACATTTTCAAATCATGAGTAATATGCTGCTATCTAAAGGAACCACAAGATAGCAGATTTTTTTTCTCGAGGCCACATTGCCCCTACAAAAATAATTTTAACAGGCTGAACTGTCATTCAATTTAGAGTAGTGCAAAATGCATTTCCCTTTGGCAATAAGCAATTTTTTCATTAATAGCCAAAGACTGATCATTGTAAAGTTTCTTTATCTTTTTATACAGTGCTATGCAGCTCAAGGTAGTATCACAAGGTCAGAATGAATATAAAACCCATCTTTATTCAAAATACATTAACAAAGACAGTAGGAACATTCTGTGCATAGCCCAACAATGAAACACACCAAAATGTCAGAACTGCTTTAATTATGTGAGAGTACCAATTGTTCTTAACACAAATCAAATGGGTAACAAAAGAAATAAAATTACTTTTAGCTTCTTCACACACCTACTTATCTTACAAAATTTAAATTTTCAGGGGGCTTGAACTCCCAGTTTTATCCTCTCTTCTCCTTTCCTGTCTAGGTTTAAAGACAGTTTTTCTCATATCTGTCCTTCTGGAAGGGCCCCCATTTGGCCATTCTCATGAATGTTACTCCATTCTCATGACAGTGGGTCACATAAACGGTAAATATTTCCTTAGCTGAATTCTTGCTATTTATTTGACAGGAATATTATGTATTTATTTACTTCTATTTATAATGGAAAAAATGACAACATAAAATCAAATGTATCCAGACAGCAGCCTCTTTAATTTCAGCTGTTCAGTCTCTCCTATGGGGATGAGTGACCCAGGATGGCAGTGTGTCTACTGATTAATTACTTATAGGAGTCATCTTCACATAGTCAGATTCAGAATGGGGGGTGTCTCATGAAGTCAAAGAACGCTTATAAGCAGACTAACAGTTTGAGTTCTTTATGCATTAAAGAAAATAGAAAGTGAAGTAACGTGGTCATATAGAAATATACATTAGCATAAAAATGCAAAATGCACATAACTAGGGTTAATATCTGAAGTAGAATTACACTAAGAAAATTAATTTTTAATTAGGACTTGTTGTCCACTGTCACAGTAGTAGTTTACTGGCCACATAAATTTATGCTGCATTGCCATGTTAAATGAGAGATAGCTGCCCAGACAGGGGCCATAATTAGTAGGCTTCCCCTCCCCTTATTCGCAAAGATATGGAAGTCCTGTCACTATTTTCCAACAATGAAAGAAGAAATAATATAGATATCTTCCAGGTCAGAAGTTTTAAGAAGCAGGTGGATCTTCTGTTCACTGGCTATATATAGACATACTTCATTTTATCATGCTTTGCAGATGCTGTTTTTTGGTTTTAATAGATTGAAGGTTTGTGGCAACCCTGCACTGAACAAGTCTCTACCAGGATTTACTCACTTCATGTCTCTGTGTCACATTTTGGTAATTCTTGCAATATTTCTACCTTTTTCATCATAATTATATTTGTTATAGTGATCTTTGATGTTACCATTGTAATTGTTTCGAGGCACCAGGAACTGCCTCCATTATAAGGTGGCAAACTTAATGGTTAAATGTTATATGTCTCCTGACTGTTCCACCCGCTGACCATTCCCCTCTCTCTCTCCTTCTCCTTAGGCCTCCCTATTCCATGAAACATAACAATATTGAAATTAGTCCAATTAATAACCCAGTAACAGTCTCTAAGTTTTCAAGTAAGAGTAAGAGTCGCATATCTCTCATTTTAAATCAAAAGCTAGAAATGATTAAACTTAATAAAGAAGGCATATCAAAAGCCAAGACAGGCTGAAAGCTAGGCCTCTTGCCCTAAACAGCCACGTTGTGAAGGCAAAAGAAAAGTTCTTGAAGGAAATTAAAAGCGTTAATCCAGTGAACACACAAATGATAAGATAGTGAAACATCTTTATTGCTGATATTGAGAAAGTTTTAGCAGTGACGGGATAGAAGATCAAACCAGCTACAACATTCCCTAAGCCAAACCTTAATCTAGAACAAGACCCTAACTCTCCTCAGTTTGATGAAGGCTAAGAGAGCTAAGGAACTGCAGGAGAAAAGTTGAAAGCTAGCAAAGGCTGGTTCATGATACTTAAGGAAAGAAGTCATCTCCATAACATGAAAGTGCAAAGTGAAGCAGCAAGTGCTTATGTAGAAGCTGTAGCAAGTTATTCAGAAGATCTAGCTAAGATCATTAATGACGGTGGCTACACTAAACAATAATTTTCAATGCAGACAAAACACCCTTATGTTAGAAGAAGATGCCACCTGGGCCTTTCATAGCTAGAGAGGAAAAGTCAATGCCTGGATTCAAAGTCTCAAAGGACAGGCTGACTATTTTGTTAGGGGCTAATGTTAGGGGCTAATGCAGCTGATGACTTGAACTTGAATCCAATGCTCATTTACTTATCATTCCAAAAATCCTAGAGCTCTCAAGAATTATGCTAAATCACTCTTCCTGTGCTCTATAAATGGGAAATAAAACCTGTGTGACAGCACATCTCTTTACACCATGGTTGACTGAATATTTTAAGTCCATTGTTGAGACCCGCTGTTCAGGAAAAAAGCTTCCTTTCAAAATATTGCTACTCGTTGACAATGCACCTGGTCATCCAAGAGCTCTAATGGAGATGTACAATGAGATTAATGTCAGTTTCATGCCTGCTAAGACAACAAACCATTCTACAGCCCATAAATCAAGGAGTAATTTCAATTTTCAAGACTTACCATTTAAAAAATATATTTCACAAGGCTATAGTTGCCATAGATCATGATTCCTCTGATGAATCTGGGCAAAATAAATTGAAAACCTTCTGGAAAAGATTCATCATGCTAGATGACATTAAAAACATTCGTGATTCATATGAAATCAAAATATCAACATTAACAGGAGTTTGGATGAGGCCGATTCCAAGCCTCGTGGATGATTTTGACTTTTTGACCAGATTTCAATAGAAGAAGTAACTCAGGGATGTGGTAGAAATAGCAAAAGAACTAGAATTGGAAGAGGAGTCTGAAGATGGGATCAAATTGCTACAATCTCATTATAAAACCTCAATGGGTGAGGAGTTGCTTTTTATATATGAGCAAAGAAAGTGGCTTCTTGAGGTGGAATCTACTCCTGGTGAAAACGCTGTGAAGATTGTAGAAATGACAACAAAGGATTTAGAATATTACATAAACATAGCTGATAAAGCAGCAGCAGAGTTTCAGAGGACTGACTCAAATTTTGAAATAACTTCTACTGTGGGTATGCTTTTAAACAAAATCACATGCCACAGAGAAATCATTCATGAAAGGAAGAGTCAATTGACATGGCAAACTTCATTGTTGTCTTATTGTAAGAAATTTCCACAGTCACCTCAACCTTCAGCCGCCACCACCCTGATCAGGCAGCAGCCATCCACATCAAGACAAGACCCTCCACCAGCAAAAAGATTTTGAGTACCTGAAAGCTCAGAAGGCGATCAGCATTTTTTAGCAATAAAGTATTTTAATTAAGATTTTTAATTAAGGTATAGACTACTGTATAGTATAAACACAACTCTCATATGCACTGGAAAACTGAAAAATTCAAATGACTTGTTTTATTATGATATTTGCTTTATTGTGGTGGTCTAGTACTGCAATATTCCCAAGGTACGCCTGGTAAACATGATAAAGTCCTAAGGGATGATGAGATTATTAAATGGATGGCCCTGGAACCCCTTGAACGACCACGTGAAGAACTCCTACCCAACCAGGAACACCTTCAGTAGATCATTACCTACTGTAAAAGGAAAACCACACTTCTACTGCTTTAAGCCACTTTAACTTGGGGTTGGCCTCTTAGACCTGCTAATACTAAAATGTGGCCTTCTTTCTATATGGTTTAGGATTTCATTCCGGGCTCAGATCTTATCCTTTCTGTTCCTACTATATTTGGTAGTATCTGTTCTTCAGTATATCTGTTCTTCAGTATATCTGTTCTTCAAAGGAGAATTATCTGACAAGTCCAACATCTACGGATTTTTCCTTTCCCTCATTTCCCATGTCTTGTCTATGCTGTATACTAATGGTTCCCAAACCAGGAAGGATATTGAACTAATCTTGGGGAATTACTACAAAAATACCTATGTCCCACTAGATTTCATATGCACTTTTAAAAGTTCTCTATATGATGCAGATATACACCCAGATTTGGGAACTACTGGCATATAAGAAATTTAAAGGTTTTCATGTTTCATTATTTCTGCTCTCAACTTTGTTCAGGAGAGTCAAGGATTTTAAATGAATAAATCTCTATTCTTATTCACCCTTTTGCACAGGTACAAAGAGTTACCCATGTGGAAGCAGCTTCACTTTAAATCAATACTTACAAAAAAAAAAAATTTTTTTTTTTAATAGAGCTTGCATGGGTGGCCAGGGCAGAGAAAAAGGGAAAGAAAGACCCTTAAGCAGGCTCTATGCCCAGTGCTGATCATGATATGGGGCCCTACCTCATGACCCTGAGATCATAACCTGAGCTGAAATCAAGAGTCAGATATTTAACCACCTGAGCCACCCAGGTGCCCCAATACTTGCAAAAACTATTGAGGGCGACCACTTGCCTCAGCCATGCACCCCTCATAAGGTTTCCAAAGGTGAATTTCACACATATTTCCATCTTAAAACAAATCATCTCATACATACCTTCAAATCTGGTGATAAATAGCAAATATCCAAAACATAATTTTATTAATTAAAAGATGGATTGAACTTATTCCCATGTTTTCATGTTTGTCTTCTTCTAGTAATAATCTCCTTAAAGAGAGGATTCTTAAACTTTCTAATACAATTTGTGTCTCCCCAAACTGTCCAAGTCTTTCCAAGATTCTCCTCCCTCATCCTCGCCTCACTTTTAACGTGAAGCTTCTAGCCTCACACAAAATCTCACCCATTAAATTCTGGGAGTCTGTCATGTTGTGTTTTGTATTTCCTTGAGAACTCAAGTTACCAAGGTACTTAACAGTTGAAGGAAGAATCTCCTCTTGGGCACCACAGTGGCATTATTTTTCACTGTAGTATATTATGGAGAACTTCATGGTAACAGCTCTTTCTCTTTCCATAAGTAAAGGCCAGGGCTCTTAAAGGTTGGCCAAAAGATCAGTATTTCAGAGACACCTTATAATCCTATTTTCCTCCCTACAGGCAATGAACTCTCTCCTTCTAGACCCTTTTGCTTCTACTATCAAAACCACATATGCAAATAAACTTCTGGCTACTTTAACTATAGAAAGAGATGTAAGAGACACTATTTCATGTTGCACAAACCGAATGTTAATACATAAATTTAAATTTATCTTGTAAATGCTAGTGATTTTAGTATTGTTATGTCTCCAAGTTATTTACATCATAAACTATTTTTTTAAAATTGCATAAGAAATGTTTTATAGTAAAGCTATTGGCTTATTTAATGTCTACTCTATATCTACAAGATATGGGTTTAATTTTATAAAATAATAACTCCTCCATTAAATATGAATAGAATCTTGTTCACAAATCTAATCCTTGCATTTCTCTATTGGCCATAACCCATATATAACATATGTATACACTCTTAGGGACAGCCATAACAAGGTTACATTTACTTTTTATTACCTTCAAGTGGGCTATATGTTTAAAGTTATCTTTAAAATATTAATAATTTGATATTTTAATATCAGAGCTCCAAATTTTCTTTGCTCTATGTCCAAATGAATTTCATTCTATATTGAATTTCTTTGGAGTGTTTCCTATGTCCACTAGACATATCCTCATTTACATCAGCTTTATAAGGCTTGAGATAAATTCAAAGCTGCAATGACTGAAATATAGTTTAAAATTAGATTAGTTGGTTTCTCATTATAAGTCCCAGGGTCTTCCAAAGTCAAATAATAGTAAAGTTGGCTCCCTTTTCTAAGTTAACATGCCTGCCAGAAATTTAATATTTTTTTCATAAATAATCCTTCTTTGAGGGAAAAGATTCCTGTTTCACTAGGTTAAAAAAAGATCAAAACAGAAAGCATCATTTTTGCCCAAGATCATAAAAGAAGATCATTTCTAGGCTTCTGGTTACTAGACATTTGTCCCATCATTTTAGTAGGCTATATTACACAGGTTTTGGCATACATATCCCAGAGACATTGCTTCAGTGAAGGAGTCTCCCCTGACCAGAAACAATATTTCAGCAGGTACCATTTTAAACAGTATCAGCTCCTTCTTATAATGTGGTCATTTACTGATCTGTGGCATTTGGCACGTAGCTAAATATTTCTGTTTCCTCATCTCATATTTACCATGATTCTTAGAGTCAAGATTAATTTTAATAAAATGTATAAAGCACCTGTCACACTGTCAGATTACAGGATTCTCAATAGATATTAGTTATTATTGTCTTTCTCCACATTCTAAGAAAGTAATTACACAATTTTATAACTAAAGTGTCTAGATTTTATAACTAAAGTTCAGATCCATTAAAATAGACATATTTATGCAACTGCACCTGTTGGATTTAAGGCTTTTTAGCACATTTTCCACCAGTTTATTTAACTATTGCTCAGCAATTCACTGCTTTCTCAGTCCCTCATCTGACAGTAGAATAGAGAAATCTCCTACTTTGTATTAAACCTATGGAGACTTTTCTTTGTGGTTTAAGAATAGCCTGACATATGGGCTATTTTTAAATGCTCATGTTAGTTATTATCTGCTCTGGAACATATTAAAAACTTAGCTCTGAAGAGAAAACAAATTAGCAGCTATATCTCATGACTAGTGAAGTTTAGCGGTAGCCATACATTTTAGTGGAAGTGAAAATAATTACAATTTTCCTCCAAAATGGAAAAACTTATCCTGACCGTGCTGGTAGATACACATAAAACCAAAGAATCAATTTCTTCTCAGAACCCTAGAGAATACTTCCAAATGGACAGAGAAAAATATAAAGCTATGAATGGATGTTATAATGAGTCTGATGTCCACCCCTGGGTCACCATGAGAATAAAGGAGTAGGAGAAAAGTTATAAAATTTCAGCTCCTTGTATGGCCTGCCCTCTCTTATACAGGACTCTTGTACAGTGTTATTATACAAAATTCACATTAGCTAATGCATGTGAAAGTTTTGCAAACTGTTTTCCATATGATTAATTGTTCATAGGACATGGAAAGTTGAAACATAGATAAAAAAGACTTTGGTGACCTCAAAAATCTATAAAAATTTCAGTAAATAAAAAACTCTGACTAATGATTCTGAACAAAAGTCGTAAGTTTCATTCAGAACTGTAAAATCTGTTTCTGTCCCAAATAGTAATTTCCAATAATCTATTCCTCTTTCCTCTGTGCTTAACACATTCACATGCAGATATGCACACAAAGTCATTTTATTTTTTATGCTGTACTTTGGAGTGGAATCAATAACTGCCTTCCTATTCCATGGCTGTCTTTAAAATTCTGCTGGCAGCCAACTGCTGCTATAGTCAAAGCAATGGGACAGTTCAAGTGTTTGCAACAGCATGGTATTTTGTTATGCAATTGAAAGATAAATATGTCTTTATCTTTCCAACTATCCAGTTTATTTCTGCCAAAGTGTGGTAAAAGTGAATAGGAAAATATGGGTGAAAAATACTGGGAAATGTAGCAGATACAGAGGGTATTGCTTAAGTTAGAGATTTCCTAATTTGGAAATTTTATTAAGCTAGGTTAGCTGGCCATTTAAGTGATACCTTACAAAATGGTCATTCCTTTATTTTGAAGATTTTGTTTACTTATTTGAGAGAGAGAGAGAGTGAGGGTGAGCACGAGCAAGGGGGAAGAAGACGCAGGCTTCCTGCGGGAGCCTAATGCAGGGCTGATCCCAGGACCAGGGGATCACGCGGGACCTGAGCCAAAGGCAGACACTTAACCAACTGAGCCACCCAGGCACCCCTGGTCATTCCATTTGGTTAAGGGTGACCTTAGTTTTGCAGCCCCAGAAATGTGATTTTTCATTGCCACCCTAAGGAATAGACTTCTGGGAACTGATTCATGCTACGTATAGCTATTAGATTCTGAATGATTCAGAATGTCATTGAATTCTTTACAAAGAGTAGTAGGATTATTCAGATCTGCTTAACAGTTATTTCAGTTTCTCAATATATTGCTCCCTTCTGGAATCAAGTCTGTAAGAAAAGTTAAATTATACTAGAAAGCTAATTGGTGAGCATGGGAAGAAACAAGTGAAGCTCAGTTCAGCCCAATTCTGGTTCCTACTATCTTCCAGATATTGCTGAGCACTAGGTATACAAAGATGAATGAGACAAGAGTCTACCCTCAGAATGTCAATGAGGCAGGGAACCAAAACATAAATACATGATATCAGCCAGTGTTCTTAGCTGCAAACCAACTATAACTTTTTCATGTAGAAGAGTTTATTAAAACAATAATAAGCTGCTAGAAGGTATTGCTAGAAAGTGATGTTAAGGCCGTATTAAAAGGAATAATGCTCCAAACCACACAGGAAAGTCAGTATGGTAAGGACAACACAGTCACCATCTTTAACCAGAAAATACTACACCTTGCTGTCTCGAGACTCACTGGCACAGTACACTGCCACTGCCGCACTACCACCATTCGTCCTCCATTGTGACCCCCAGGAGTCTGAGATGCTTTCTAATAGCAATGCAAGAGAGTTCCTCATGCTCCCTGAACCTATCGTGTTGGTACAACTAACTGGTAGAATCTACGTCACACACTTGCACATTATCTCTAAGAGCCTGGGTAAGCTAACACAGCACTTTTAATTTCTATCAGACATTAGGCTCTGGTTTCCTCAATATGTATGTATTTATCTAAGCAGGAGAAGAAAGTTGAGTTCTGGGCAGCCATCAACAATGACAAATGTCTTCCAGAATTGACCAATGTCAATATAGTAAGTAAAGTATAAAAGTAGAACTACACTTTGGTTTCTAGATGGAGACAGAGCATATTCATCAAGAAACTGGCAAGATTATTTTCATAGTCATGGCTAAAAGCTATGATAATCTTATATATCTATCTCCATTAAAATCAAGACAGGCAATAGCAAGAACTCACATCAATCTAGTGCAAGTATAGTTCAAGATGTTCTTGTAAGGAATAAATTCTTCTTTTTATTGTGCAGAGGTAAATGCCAAAATTTGGTCAGATTAAGCAATTGTGCCCAGATTCCCAACTGACAAGTAAAAGTAAATGGTGCCAAGCCAGGTATGTCTGATTGTAACAAGTCTAGTTTTTATGGTATATCATATGCATCTTAGGATGTATTTGGTCTTGTCTATTCCATCGACCAGAGTCAGGGGGACTGTCTCATGATACCACACACATAAAACAAATTGACAATTTTGAATGCCAAATATTGCAGATCAAATACTTAGTCAACAGGCCCTCTTCTCTAGTGTTGAAAGTCCACTGACAAAATCTTATAATAATTCTCTTCTGGACATGATGCAGATAACCCATTCTTACTAGCACCATCTTTCTTTATACACTTAAATACTAACTCGTTGGATGTTTTCTTTCAAAGCCATCACATTTAAGTCACAAGATATAACCCAAGCACTTTAATTAAGCTTGGGTGTTTCCCAATTCTCCTCTGACCCACATTTACAAAACTTACCATAGGGCAGGTAACTCTTACATGTGGCTAATCTTTTCCATTACATATTGATTCAATTACTTTTTGTTCCAGAAAATAAATGTACTTTTATCCAAGTACATACAGTTGCACTTTAGTGCGTATAAACTTGAGACATTCACTTTTGCATAAATGTAAACAAAACTATATTCCAGAACAAAAGCACATCACCTCTGCCAACAACCAACATGATCATCTGCCTATGGAATGTCAGGTCCCTCCCTGTTCCTTCCTCCACTATTATTCTGTACCAGAGGTGGTTGACCCCTTATCAATTATACTTCTCAGCTTTCCCTTCACAGTGGCTTCTTGTAGGTTCTGATGATGGTATACATTGACAAGAATTCGGAAGGCGGGGAAAGGGAAGAAGGAAGGATATTTCTTTTCTGACTCTCTTGGATTTGCATCTGGTGATCCCAGACCCTCCTAAAACTCTGAACACCTCTCTTCCCTTTGTTGCCCCAGCTCGTGCGATTATAATGGCTTTCATACGTTGTTGCTCTCTGGACTGCTTCATTATCCCCTATTTGCCCTACTGATTCTCCATCATCCTTGTAAATAATCTTCACATTATGTACTTTCAATTTAGCTATTGGTATGGATGCTCTTTTCCTGAGTAGTCTTTGACTGATACTTCTTCAACAATATTTAAATATTATTGCAAATGAAAAGAAATATATGAATGTTGAAATAGAAATAAACAGAAAAAATTAAACAATGATGGAATAACAAGTGTTGAAAGTTCATGTAAGAAAAAAGGACAATTATAAATGACAAAGTATGAATCACTTAAGCCTTGAAAATCCTGTTCCTTTGCAACTGACAATAATAAGCTTGAGAAAAATAGAAAAAAAAAAAACCCAAAAAATCGATTGGCTCAAGATCAGTATCAATTAATTTAGGAAACATATACAAATTTGAGAATATAAAGCCTGAAAGAGGAAATAGTCCCTCTGGTCAACCTACCATGAGGAATCTTATGCTATTTCTCAGGCTAAAGACCCACACAAGTCTTCAATCTTTAAAATTGAGTGGCAAAGCAGCAAGAGAGGATGCTGCAGCTGCTGAAGCCCTCCCTAAACACTTTGAGAGACCACCAAAGAGAGAAATCACCTGTCTCAATCGATGTGCAATATAGAATAATCTGAGTTGAGAATGATGCCCAATAATATGCAAATAAACAAGGTGGAGGAGGGTTAGTTTTAAAAATTTGATGGACATTCATCTTCAAATTTTATGGAAATGGCCATAGGGATTGACTGTAAGGTTGAACTCCTCTTGACGACTTTGGTTTAAAAAGAAAAGTACTCATCGGAAAGTACTCTTAAGGTAACTCACTCCTCTTTTAGAGGAAAGTCACAATGATAAAATAGCCAGCAATAAAAAATAAAATAAAAATTCACCTTAAATATTTTTAGGCTTAAAAAACCCAGTAAATTGTTGGGGATCTGTGGACTTAGCTTTCATGTTAATTACTGTTTAAGAGCACTTTGGAAGCTCTACAACATGCGGGAATTTAAGAAATGTAAACGGCATTATCCACCTTAATAACCACCCATAAGCACCCATCCTTAGTTGTAACGTGGTCCATTCCCTCCTCCTATGTGAATAGAATAACACCCTTGAAGTCATAGTTTAAAAAACAAAAACAAAAGCCACACAAAAACCATACGAAAACTCAGCCACACAAAAGTTAAATTTTTAGATTTTTTTTTTTTAATTACAAGCAATATGAGGATACACAAAGGAAACATATGACATCTCCAGATGTGATTCAGGAGAAAGCCTAGAACCTCTCCAAATAGTTTTAGAAGATGAAGATTCAAGAATGTATCAGGGGGAAAAATACTCAAAAACTGGATTAGGATGTTTCCTTCACTTACACCAGTGGCTTAAAGAAATTTCTTTCGACGCGATTAAGAATAGCAATGGAATTAAATCTTAGACACAAACAAATCTGCATATTGATACTAGAAAGAGATGGTTTCTTAATCCCAAGATACTTACGTAAACTCATGATTCATGTAACTCATTTGTTTTCCTTTAGCCAGACAAAGACATTTTCTTCATAACTGTATGAAAAAAATGGATTGTCCAGCTTCAGTTGGCTCTAACTTAAAAATCTATGAAGTTAATGTAAAAGAAATTTGCCATAAGCCAGTAGACAAACTAAAGTTTTTCAAAACAGTTATTTCTTATTTCTTTACTCAAAACTCCTTGCCCATCCAACATTGTATAGTTTTAAAACATACTTCCAGTTAAAATAGCACAATATATTGCAATGCAGTATATCTGAACTCAGAGTACATCAGAACATCATACATAGTGAGTGCAATGGAAGAAGATAATTACCTTTGGGATTGCAACTATTTTGACGCTACCTAAGTCAGGCAAGAACACT
>JAPYYJ010002986.1:0-12087 GCA_028533885.1 Nasua narica | reverse complement strand
AATTATCTCCTGCCTACAGCACTTAAGAACTTGCTAACTTCTCTCTTTCATTCTTGTCTTGTTTCTTGGACTATATTCTTCACCTCTTATCAAGATGCTCTTGCTAAATGATGTACTCCTACATCAGCTCCTTCAATATACATTACCATATCCCATCCCCATTCCTGACTATACCATCACTGATTTCTCAAGCTAAAGTCAAAATTCCTTGTGAACTGAATGACTGATGGATCCTTTTCTTAATGTATTTGTTCTCGTAGCCCTTTCTTCTCACATCACACTGAATTGCATGCATTTCTCCAAACTTGCCATGTGTTTTTTCAAGGCTTTTACGTTCTATCCCTCTGCTTATAATCTTTTCCCCCTATTCCCTATGGATGAGACCAAGTCCTGATATATATTTACCCCAGATGTCACTCACCCAGAGTGAAGATGTTCTAGATCCTCTGTGGTTGGGTTAATTGCCTGTGCTCAGCGGTCCCAAAGCACCATATCCTTGCTTCTCTCATCTTACTTACGAGCTATTTTTTGTGTCGCCTATACAAGATTGTAAATCCTTGTGGGCCTGCGTGTGTCTTCATCACTGTTGTAGTTCCAGATTCTGGTGCAAGTATCCCAAATTCATATGCTGTCAAGGTCAACTGTGTAAAGAAAATGTGTAACTACACTGAGGGGAGTATGTGTCAAAAGTAGAAGATTGTGGTATTGCCAGTTACTGTGTTTTCAGGCCACATTTGGCCCCCCTGCAGTCAGACCGAATGCCAAAATAGTATATATTCTGAATTAACTCTATACCCAAGTAACAAGTTGGTTATCAATGAAAATTCATTAGATTAACTATATAAGTTGAATTCATCCTTTTATTAATCAGCTTTGATTGAGTATTGCTTCAGTATATGAGTCAAGACATAGATCCTTACTCACCCCTCACCCCCTACCCCCACACCCCGGGAAGTCATTTTGTAACTTTAGGAAAACCAAAAGTTAGGTGACAAACTAGTGGTGTTAATGTGATACAATGGGGGTATTATAATGGTCATATTCCAATGATAAGTAAATAGTTTAGAGATAAATTGGAGGCCATTCTACTTTCTCTGTGAGTAACATAGATATTTTTGGGATAAATTCAAGGCAATTTCAATTTCTCTGTGAGTAATATATTTGATAGATAGATATATTTGATATATACTTGAAATATTTTGATAGAGCTTATGAAATATGTCATAAAATTTTATACTACTTAAAATTCCTTATAAAGAAAAATGAGTAAGATAATAATGAAAGGCAACATTGATTTATATCTTCCTTAGCCAACTTTGTTATATTAATACATGAATAAATTTTTATATTCTGTCATTTGTCTGGACATATTACCCCTGTTCAATGGGTAAGTTTTTATTTGACTATAGATAGGCTTGACTTTTGAATATGTAAGCAGAATTATTTTTTCAACATAATGAAAATGAAAAATAAAGTTTTCTTGAACATTTTCAGATAAAATATTCCATATGTTTTTAATGTAAATATAACTTTAAAATATTGTTTAAATATCCTTTTGTCAAATAGAGGAGGATATAATATGCCAATAATAAAATGTATAAAATAATTATGTACAAAGATATAATCCTAATGTTGCACATTTTAAGTAAAATTAGGAACTTCCCATTTTATTTCCAAACTAGATGCATAGAAATAAATCTGATTTGAAAAAATTTTTTCCTTCTGGGGCAAGAGTTCCACAAATTTCTGCCTAACTAATTGACAACATATAAATCATATTTCACCATCTAATTGAGTGAATCATATTGTACTGTAGCAACTGATTTTCTGTATGGTTGTTGCAAACGGAAGAGTTACATGTTTACCTAACTTTGAGAGGGCTTATTTGGAATAATGCTATACTAAAATTAATTTGCATCTTATATCACTTTGCATATAGTATAAAAAATTTAAACCTTCCAAAAGAATGAAAAGTAAAGCCTAGAAGAATGAAAATTTTCTCTCCTAAAAGTAGAAAAAAGCATCTTATATATATGCTATTCAATTATTATCATGTGTTGGTTTCAGATCCAACTCTGACCTTAATTTCATGCTGTCTGCTTTAGTTCTGCTTTGTACACAGAAGTGATAAAACATCTTCAATGAGTGAATATATCATGTTTACACAACAGTTGAGTTATTTGGAGTGATTTCATTTGTTAAGAATGCAACAATATGAAACTGTCATTCACTTGAAGCACTCTTGGAAACTTGTCTTCTATTGTGATAAATTGTGCCTCTCTGATATAAGCAGAAGTTTTATTCCCTTAAGGATTCCCTTTTTAGTTTACTAATGAGGATATGTATTCAGAGTCATTTCAGAATAGTATAAAACTTTTTTTCCTTTTACCTGAATTTTATTTTGTTAATGTGAAAATCAGCATTTTCCTGTGTAGCCAATTTACTGAACATTGGAAGAATTCATATTGTTCCTTAATATTGAAGTCACTAGTCTTTGGAAATGAAATCCTGGCAAGCTTCAAGTTTATCTGAGCTGCATCTAAGTTACTTGAAGTATATAGGATTCCATTGTAGCAAAAGTTGTTTTTAGTAAATTAAATTTTCTGAACAATCTATTAAAAATAACTCTCTTAAAAATAACTCTATCAGTACCCTATTGAGTTATTTTTAGTGAAAATAGTAAGTATTAAAAGATGAAAGTTCAAAGGAGGAATTGTTTAGTTTAGTGTCTCTGCTGTGGTGAGGCAAAATGTTCAGAAAGGAAGAGACATATCAGGAATGAGTTATTTAATGCTGTTATCTATCAGGGTCTTAGGGGGTTATTGTTTTTCAACAGTTAAAATATTTAAATATCCGATGAATTTTACAAGTTGTTGGGAACGAAAGCATTGTTATGGCATTCCTGAAACTATTAAGAACAACATGAAAATGAAGATTCTGTTAGACTTTTGAGAAGAAACTAATATGATACATGGTAGGAGAAATGGAAATTAGGTGGTATAGAGAAAATAAATTATATATATACATATAATTTATATATATAGTATCAAAAAATAACTCTCTCTCTCTCTCTCTCTCTCTATATATATATATATATATAGTATATATATAGTACTAATATATATGCATATTAGTGCTGTCAGGATACAAACACAACCCTAGTGCATGCATCATGTCATATAGGCCACTTAACAAAGAAACATACAAGCATTTCTCATGGTGAATTAAAAGTGGTAATACCTTAAGGAGCTGAGATGGTAGTGGCATAGTAGGAGGATGCTAGGCTTGCTTCATCACTCAGTCACAGGTAGATAACTATTAAATCATTCTGAATAACCAAAAAAATTGACCTGAGGACTGATAGAACAAACTGCAGGACTAGAGGGAGAGAAGAGGCCACATTAAAGAAGGGAGAAAGTACAGAGATGTGGTTTGGGGGAGAAACAGATTGCATTTGCTGCTGAGGGGTGGGAGGTTGTGGAGAAAGGTAAGAGAGAGTGGAGCACAGGGGATATGCACAAGAACACTTCCCCAAAGCCATTGACTGGGAAAATGAAAGAGGCTGATTTTCTTGAGATTTTGCAACCAGTGGCTCAAAGACTCAAGTGTTAGAGGTCACCAGGCTTGGCTGGGATAGAGACCTGAAGGTACTGCCCTACTCCTGGAAAGAGAGCAGGCAAACAGTCCCAGGGCAGACAGTCCAATCTGAGGATCGCCTCAGATTGGGGATGGGGAGAGACAGTTTGTACTTCTTAGAGTGTATCTGTGAGAGATGGCATTGCCTCTCTGGGGACAAAAGAACTGGTGGATGCCATTTCAGTTCCCTCTTCCTTAATATACGTGCAGAAATACCTGCTGAGGGTGACTAACTGGGACATTGGCTGTTTAGCCTGCTTTGCTTCAAATCCCATGCCCTTAAAATCCAGTGTGACTGCCCTCCTGGGTAACACGTTCATCAATCCCAACATGGTGACACCCTTTCCAGGAAGACCAGCACAAGTCCCCACCACACCCGGTCCCTAAAGTTTGGAGTTTTAAAAGTTTGCAGGCTTGGGGAAAAGCCCAGAGTGCACCATGGTGCTCAAGCAACCCAGACAAATGGTGTGAAGACAGTAATCTGAAAACTGCCTAGGACACATGAGGAGAAAGTATTCTCTCTTCTGAAAGTGCTTCCCTGAGAGCAGGAAGCATGGACTCCCCTCTCTGGGGACAAAGGAGCTGGTTGGCACAATTTCCTTCCTGTGCCCCTCAGCACAAATCAACTTCAGTAAACAGCACAGTGCCAACACTGGCTGCCTAAACTGCTTATTTACACCAAATCCCACCCCCCTGCACCCTACTGGTACTGCTTTTCTTGGGTAAGTATGCCTAAGGACCAACAGGCCTCTTCCCCAGAAGACCATTATTAATCCCCCCACACACCACATCTACTGGCCATAGGTTTCTGCAAACTTTCAGTTCTAGTGGAAATAGCATGGATATTGCTATTGGATAGCAATAGCATGGAAATGCCAGGATAGAGGAATTCATTCTAATGAATGAACCCTTTTCTGTCACGGCCAGAGATATAATCAACACAGATATAAGTAGTATCCCTCATGCAGAACTTAAAGCAATGATCATAAGGATACTCATTGAGCTTGAGAAAAGAATAGAAGACATCAGGGAGAACCTTACTACAAAGATAAAAGAGCTAAAAACCAATCAGGCAGAAAAGAAAAATGTAATAACAGATTTGAAACCGACTAGATGTAATGACCACAAGGATGGAAGAATCAAAGGAACAAAAATTTACATAGTAGATAGAATAATGGAAAATAAGCGGAACAAAAGAGAGAAAGAAGAATGATTGATCATGGGAGTAGACTTAGGGAATTTAGTGACTCCATCAAGCGTGATAACATTTGTATCATAGAAGTCTCAGAAGTAGGAGGAAAGGAGGCAAAAGATTTATTTGAGGAAATAGCTGAAAACTTCCCTGCTCTGGGGAAGGAAACAGACATCCAAATCCAGAAGGCACAGAGAATTCCCATCAAAATCAACAAAAGCAAGCCAACACCAATATGTATTGTAATTAAATTTGTAAAATATATTAAAAAAAAAAATAGGATTTAAAGAAAAAATCCTTCAAGCAGCAAGACAAAAGATATCCCTAACTAATGGGGGAAAACCCATAAGGCTAACTGGACATTTCTCCACAGAAACTTGACAAGCCAGAAGGGAGTGACATGATATATTCAACACGCTGAATAGGAAAAATCTGCAGCCAAGAATACTCTATCCAGCAAGACTTTCATTCAGAATAGGAGAAATAGAGAATATCCCAGACAAACAAAACCGAAAGGAGTTCATAATCACTAAACCAACCCTGATAGATATTTAAAGGGGACTCTTTGAGTGGGAAGGAAAGACCAAAAGTGACAAAGACTAGAAAGGAACAGATAAAATCTCCAGAAACAAAGACAAAATAAGTAATAGCACTAAAATCATATTTATCAATACTTACTCTGATTGTAAATGTACTAAATTCTCCAAACAAAAGACATAGGGTGTATGAATGGATATTAAAAAAAAAAAAAAGCCTATGTATATGCTTAGACCTTAAAACACCTGCAGGTTGAAAATGAGGGGATGGAGAACCATTTATCATGCAAGTGGACATCAAAAGAAAGACAGAGTAGCCATACTCTAGACAAATTAGATTTTAAACCAGAGACTGTAATAGGAGATCAAGCAGTGCACTATATCATAATAAAGGGAGCTTCCAACAAGGAGATCTAACACTTATAAATATTTGTGCCCCCAACTTGGGAGCTCCCAATTATATCAAACAATTAATAACAAACATAAAGGAACTCATTGGTAATAATGCAATCAGGCGCGCCTGGGTGGCTCAGTTGGTTAGGTGACTGCCTTTAGCTCAGGTCATGATCCTGGAGTCCCGGGATCGAGTCCCGCATCGGGCTCCCTGCTCTGCGGGGAGTCTGCTTCTCTCTCTGACCCTCTGACCTCTCTCTCTCTCTCAAAAAAAAAAAAAAAATTAAAAAAAAATGCAATCATATTTCTTTCACACCCCACTTAATGTAATGGACAGATCATCTTAGCAGAAAATCAACAAGGAAACAATGGCTTTAAATGACACACTGGACCAGATGACTTAACAGATATATTCATAACATTTCGCCATAAAGCAACAGAATACACATTCTTTTCAAGTGCACATGGGACATTTTCCAGAATACATCAAATACTAGGTCACAAATCAGGCCTTAACAAGTACAAAAAAATTGAGATCATACCATGCAGCTTTTCTGACCACGATGTGGAACTTGAAGTTAATTACAGAAAAAACTTGGGAATACCACAAATACATGGAAGTTAAAGAACATGCTACTAAATAAGGAATGAGTTAACTAAGAAATTAAAGAAGAAATTAAAAAAAAAAAAACATGGAAACAAATGAAAATGAGAACACGACAGTCCAAAACAAATTGAATGCAGCAAAAATGGTCAAAGGAGGGATGTACATAGCAATACAGGCCTACTTCAAGAGGAAAAAAAATCACAAAACACAACCTAGCCTTATTCATAAAGGAGCTAGACAAAGAATGACACGCAAAGCCTAAAGCCAGTAGATGAAGACAAATAATAAAGATTAGAGCAGAAATAAATGATACAGAAACTAAAAAACATTAGAACAGATCAATGTAACCAGGAGCTGATTCTTTGAAAAAATTAATAAAATTGATAAACCCCTAGCCAGACTTATCAAAAAGAAAAAATGAAAGGATTCAAATCAATAAAATCACAAATGAGACAGGAAAAATCATAACACCACAGAAATATAAACAATTTTAAGAGAATATTATGAAAAATAATATGCCAACAAATTGGGTAATATGGAAGAAATGGATAAATTCCTAGAAACATAGAAACTACTGAAACTGAAATAAAAAGAAATAGAAAACTTGAACAGAGTGATAACCAGCAAAGAAACTGAATCAGTAATCAAAAATCTCCCAACAAAGTCCAGAATCAGGTGGCTTCCTAGGGGAATTCTTCCAAACATGTAAAGAGCTATACCTATTCTTAAACTGTTGCAATAAATAGAAATGGTTAACTAGTCTTCACCAAAGCAGGAAAGAATATTCAATGAAAAAAAAAACAGTTTCTTCAACAAATGCTGTTGGGAAAAATAGATAGCAACATTCAGAGAAATGAAACTGGACCACTTTCTTATACCATAATCAAAAATAAATTCAAAATGGATGAAAGACCTATATGTAGACAGGAAACCTTTAAAATCCTAGAGGAGAACACAGGCAATAACTTTTTTGACCTGGACTATAGCAACTTCTTACTAGGTATGTCTCCTGAGGCAAGGGAAACAAAAGCAAAAATGAACTGCTGGGACTTCATCAGATAAAAAACTTCTGCACAGTGAAAGAAACATCAACAAAACTAAAACGCAACTGACAGAATGGGAGAAGATATTTATAGATGACATCTGATAAAGGGTTAGTATCCAGAATCTATAAAGAACTTATCAAACTCAATACCCAAAAAACAAATAATCCAGTTGGGAAATGGGCAGAAGACACAAATAGACATTTTTCCAAAGGAGAGAGACAGATGATTAACAGATGCATGAAAAGATGTTCAACATCACTCATCACCAGGGAAATATGAATCAAAACTACAATATCACCTCACACTAGTTAGAATGGCTAAAATTAACAACACAGGAAGAAGAGGTGTTGGCAAGGATGCATAGAGAGGGGAACCCTCTTGCACTGTTGGGGGGAATACAAACGGGTGTAGCCACTGTGGAGAACAGTATGGAATTTCCTCAAAAAGTTAAAAATAGAACTACCCTATAACCTAACAATCGCACTACTAAGTATTTATCCAAAGGATACAAAAGTGCTGATTCAAAGAGATACATGCACTCCGATGTTTATAGCAGCATTATCGACAACACCCAAATATGGAAAGAGGTGGTATCTATATACCAAATGTCCATCGACTGATGAATGAATAAAGAAGAGGTGGTATCTATATACAATGGAATATTACTTAGTCATAAAAAAGAATGAAGTCTTGCCATTTATAGAGTCATGGATGGAGTTAGATTGTATTATGCCAGTGAAATAAGTCAGAGAAAGACAAATACTGTATGATTTCACTCATATGTAGAATTTAAGAAACAAAACAGATGAACATATTAAAAAATGAGGGAAACTAAGAAACATATTGGGAACATATTGGGGGTCATTGAGGAGGTGATGGGCTGGGTGATGGGTGAAATGGGTGTTGGGTTAAGGAGGGCACTTGCTGTGATGAGTACTGGGTGTTGTATGTAAGTGAGGAATCACTAAATCCTACCCCTGAAACTAACATTACACTGTATGTTAACTGAAATTTAAATAAAAACTTGAGAGAAAAAAATATAGTAACACTTTATACCTTTGTTATAAAGTGGATTCTCCACATTTATTTTTCCTTGCCATCATTTATTTTCTTATATAAAAATATTTGTTATAAAAATAATAAAGTTATCATATTAAAATATTCATAATTTTATTCACTAAGGAAAATAATTACTAGTCCATTAATACATATACTTCTATATCTTTGTATGCTCATATAAACATATAAATGTGTTACATGTGTACACTAAAAATATGATTATATTCTCATTCGCTTTGTAACCTGCTTTTTCACCTTAAAAGATAAATTATTTTGATTTTAGAATACATCATGTTAGACTTTGAACTTGAAGTATCAAGAGGTATTACAAACACTAAAATTTTATTCATTTTATGAAAAAGTATAACAATATTCATAAAATTGGTGTCAATTTAGTTTATTGTGGAAATAAAATTTTAGATCCTCTTATGAATTTTTTCCAGAATATAACATATCACTAGATAAAAGGTAAGATTGAAATATATTTTTCATTGTAAGAATATTTAGAAAAGCTATTTCTATAGAAGTTCTGATTATATAATCCTTTACGTATCTGAAAATTATACTTGATTGATTATATATTCTTTTGACTTTTAAAATCTTTATTTCATATATATAATTTTGTAATGTTAACAAATACACTTCAAAATAATATAACATAAATGAGCAAAAAATTTAGAAGGGTAATTGCCTAGATCAATCAGACCAAAGTAGTAGTTCAAGGAACATGTCTATTTGTTGCACCTCACTCAGTTCCAAGGTAATCCTAAGACACTGCTTTGGAATACTTTACAGCTATTACACAGAAGCCCTGATAATCCTCCATATTTGATGTTCCAACCTACATTGTTCCTTACTAGCCAGTAGTCTGACCTTGAAGTACATGTGACATAAAAGAAGCTCCCACTCTGGAGCTCTTGCCTGTTGAATATCTTCCCTGGACTTGGTCATAGACCTAGTCCCTTACATTTGATTGATTATTTGTTTTCAGATTGAATTTAGTTCAGAGATTCTGAGTTCACTTTTCAGCCATCTAAAATAATCAGTAACCAGTCAACCCCATGTATTTCTTCTAAATCTGGCTCCCAAATTTCTAGATTGCTTAAAAGAAGTGAAATTCTAGCTGTAGTATCTATTGTACTTTTAAATATTTTCCCTAGAAATAGAAAAGCAATGTTGTTAACATATTTGTACTGAATAAAGCTTGGAGGAATTACATTTATATATTCATATTCACATATATATGAATGTAGGTATACACACAGCAAAACTGCCTAGAGGCATTATTATCTTATTCAAGATTATTTTTACAAAAGTTTTTGACTCCAAAATAAAATTATTCTTTTTTACTCCCAAATCCTGACATGCCTTCTGTTTCCTTCTATATTTTTCTACATTGCATTCACTGTCACCTACCATGTTATTTATATATTTATAATATAGAATTATATTTATTTGAATGTAATTCATAATGTAATCATATTATACACATAATTTGTATATCTCTTTATATATTTATTATCTGTCATCTCTCACTACAATGTAAGCTCCACAGAAAAAGTGGATTTTTTTTCTTTTGTGGTCTTAGTTCCTTGAGTAGTGACTTAGTTCCTACAGTAGTAACTTAGTTCCTAGAGTAACAAAGCATATGTACTTAATACATATTTATTAAATGAATTAATGGACATAATACTTAATGATTGTTTCTTTGTTAATATTTTGTTTTCATTTTTTTATGTATTGAATGTTCAAGGAGAAAATAACTTGAATTTTGAGTGAATAAAAAATAGAACTCTTGGCTTGGATGTCATTAGTACCAGCAAATCAGAAGGAAAGAGATCATAGCGTAGCTCTGTAATTTTGTAAGAGAGTGTTTTCAATCTACAGTATTTGCATACAAGATGAAAAAGAAGAAAGAATTTTCCATCATTTCTCTAAAGTTAGAGAAGCACACCTCAGAGGGAAAAAAAGGTGGGGGAAAAGGGCATAATAGGCAATCACTTCAAAAATCTAAATCCTTAAGACCATTTTCTCTTACTTTTAAAAATACAGCAAGACAATTTTAAATCTCTCAAAGTAAGGATATATTAATATGCCCAATATTACTAAAAATATGTCATATCAATGCCACAATGTTCATCTGTTCAGTTAAATATGGAATAACTCAGACTAATAGAATATTACACTCTTAACCTAACTAATTACCCAAGCTTTTATAGCTGTAAAAGAATTTAAATATAAAATGGAACTAGAGGATATAAAATGGTGAATCTCATGCATGTGCCCTCAGGAAGACAAAACTTAAGGACTAAGGCTGATATCTCATAGAAAACTGATGGTGTTGGAATTTTCTTGGATGATGGGAGGCTGATCAGAGGTATCAACCTTAGGAAGTTTTGCCAGAGGTGGGAATGGGAGATGACTCTAGTTGCCTTGGTTCCACAAATTGGGTGAAATTGAGCTTTGTTTGTGTGACTGTAGTGATTCTGTCTGTTCAGGAAGTTTTTAAGGTTAGTCTTCATTTGCTTTTTATTTTAACTGAGTCTAACTGAACCCTACCTGTTTATATTTCCTGCCCATAAGTATAGCCTACTGCAAACCCTTAACAGAGTCACCTATGGCTTGCTGCAGTTTGCTTATCTTGAATTGCAAGTCCTCTGCTATTCTCAAATAAACTCATCTTTTTGAGATTACCTCAGTTTACCTCTTTACTTAGGTCAACATAGTCTGTAAGAGGAGTCACAGGTTCTGTTAGCCATTATCAGAATAGCTTGGGGAGTGGAGATAGATAAATACTTTAATGACCTACTTTATCTTGCTTTTATCCTGGCAGTTAAAATAGACCAACATTAGCTATCAAATTGCACCATTCTTAAATGATAACATTGGTTGAGTGTGAAGTTACATTATAAAAGGACTAACACACCTAATAATATGTGGGTACTATATAGGTGCTATATAAGAGTTTTACAATACCTGCTTTTCTTCCAGGCATCTCACCAGAGTCAATCTTTCAACTTTTAGTCTCCTTTAGGCACATTGTGTAAGCAGCTGTACAATTAGGATTTGAAATTTAAATTCAGCTTTTCAAAATATAGTCAATAATATTTCACCATTGCACACTTTTAGCAGTTGTCTGTTGCATAATCAGCATGAAATTCAACAAAACTGTGTACCAGAGAAACTCAAAGACATCTGCCTAACTGCTTTATTGAATGTTTGAGAAATTCTGCGGAAGCTTTGCCCATATCACCTGTGGTGGAACAGATGTGGCTACTGCGTGAGGCATATATTTAGGGTTATAGAATACCTGCTAGAAAGAAATTCTAAATGCAGAAAAATATATTTTAGCTTATGAAAGGGGCCTCAAGGGAACTAAATCACCTTCTCCTATTACACAGTTATAGGATGAAAAGAGCATACCATGCAAGACAGATGTAGCTGAATAAGGATTTTATATTGAAGAGCTTGAATGAATTACAATCTTAAAATTTCTTATTTTAAAAACAATTAAAACTCTCTCTTAGGTATAGAATTGAAAGTCACAATATATAAATATTTTGCGAGGGGTTTATTTCATTTTTAAAAATTTTTTTGAGAGAAAGAGAGCAAGCAGGG
>JAPYYJ010002985.1:0-12092 GCA_028533885.1 Nasua narica | reverse complement strand
CCATAGAGTTGCGGGTCCATCTCTGGGCTCTCTATTCTGTTCCACTGGTCTATGTGTCTGTTTTTGTGCCAGTACCATGCTGTCTTGGTGATCACAGCTTTGTAGTAAAGTTCGAAATCAGGCAATGGGATGCCCCCAGCTTTGTTTTTCTTTTTCAACATTTCCTTAGCAATTCGGGGTCTTTTCTGGTTCCATACAAATTTTAGGATTGTTTGCTCCAGCTCTTTGAAAAAAAAAAAAAACTGGTGGAATTTTGATATGGATGGCATTGAAAGTATAGATTGCTCTGGGCAGTATAGACATTTTAACAATGTTTATTCTTCCGATCCATGAGCATGGAATGCTTTTCCACCTTTTTGTGTCTCCTTCAATTTCTTTCATGAGTGTTCTATATTTCCTCGAGTACAGATCCTTTACCTCTTTGATTAGGTTTATTCCCAGGTATGTTATGGTTCTTGGTGCTACAGTAAATGGAATCGATTCTCTAATTTCCCTTTCCATATTTTCATTGTTAGTGTATAGGAAAGCAATTGATTTTTGTGCATTGATTTTGTATCCTGACACATTCCTGAATTGCTGTATGAGTTCGAGTAGTTTGGGGGTGGAGTCTTTTGGGTTTTACATGTAAAGTATCATGTCATGTGGAAAGAACCAAAATGCCCTTCAACATATGAGTGGATAAGGAAGATGTGGTACATCTATACAATGGAATATTATGCCTCCATCAGAAAGGATGAATATCCAACTTTTGTATCAACATGGACAGGAGTAGAAGAGATTATGCGGAGTGAAATAAGTCAAGTGGAGAGAGTCAACTATCTTATGGTCTCACTTACGTGTGGAGTATAAGGAAAATCATGGAGGGCATCGTGAGAAGGAAGGGAAGGGTGAATGGGGGGAAATCGGAGGGGGTGATGAGCCAGGAGAGACTGTGGACTCTGAGCAACAAACTGAGAGTTTTGGAGGGGAGCGGGTGGGGAGTTGGGCGAGCCTGGTGGTGGGTATTGAGAAGGGCACGTATTGCATGGAGCACTGGGTGTGGTGCATGAACAATCAATCTTGTAACACTGAAAAATTAAAATGAACATATTTGGGGAGAAAAGAAAGAAATACATCTTTAACTTTCTTTCTTGAAATTTGGACAGTTTTTGTAGACATGACTTGCTTCTTCTCATATGTATGTATGTGTGCATGTATGTTTGTCTTAGTGAGTATACTTGCTTTTGTAATGTGTGTTAGATACCAGGTGTGCACGCACACAATTATGTGTATTTCTGGGCGTCATATCTCACTCTGAGATTTCCTTTCTCTTTGTATGTGCACATTTATATGCTTGTGTACGTGCATGTGGCATGTGTGACTGTAAGGTGCCTGTGAATTTTTAGATATGTTTGTGGGTGTGGAAGTATATGTGGTGTGTTTATGGGTCGTGCATATGGCAAGAATGTACATATGGCACCTGACTGTGTATAGCTGGGTGTGTGTCTGCCTGCCTGGGAATGTAAGCCTATGAGCACACATTCAGAAGTGAATATTGGGATGATGTCCCATCTAGGAGAGTCTGAGCATGTGTGAGGCAGCTGTCTGTGGGTATGGGAGTATGTGAGCGTACCTTTAGGGAGAGGTTATTGTGTTTCTGTACGACTTGGGAGGGAAGGTGGAGTTGTCACCTGCTGGGGGGAAGGGTGGCTTACTTTATCACTTTTGGGACCCAGGACATATCTGTCAGAACTCCTCAATCAATAAGCTGAGAATGAGAGCCGAGGCTGCTGAATACAGGAAGGGACAGCAGAGAGGTCAGGAGGGTCAGAGGAACATACAGAAATGAGTAGTCAGACAGACTTCAAGGACTGGAAGCACAGAGCAACCATGTCAGGAGCAAACTTGGGGGTGGGAGGAGAGCCCATGGTATCCTGGCTTCTGAGAGCTGTCTCAGGGACAGGGGTGAGGCATGCAGCCCAGATGAAAGATCAGACATGGGCAGTAAATTACAAGAAGGTGTGCCATATGTAGCCAAGGTACAGAAGAGCATGGGGGTGGGGGGAGGGTGGGCCCTGCCAGACAGCAGAAAAGGAAACAGGTTCTCAGAGAAAGGAGACCCCCTGGCAGGCTGGGCTGTGGTGCCTCTTTCCACTTACCCTAGCCTGAGGGTCACACTTGCATGGACTTGCACCAAGCCAAGCCCCAGATCTGTGTGGCTGAGATGCCACAGATGATGGCTGATGACAGGCTAAGGTGATATGTGGACTGAGTTTGATGATCAGCCATGGGACAAAGAGCAGTTCTATCCTGATGTTTGAGGGTATTATTTTGCTTATTGTTTGGTCTTAGTATAATTCCTCAAGGAAAATACTGACTTTGTCCTGTATGACCTGGAGAGCAAGGAGATTCATTCCTACACAACAAGGGTGGGGAGACCAGAGTTCTGGAACAGCCAGCTCCTCTGAACTGCTTCGGGTGCACAAAGAGAGAGGCAGCTGTGATAACTGTTCATTCCCCAGCTACGCAGTTCCTCCTCAGCAATGTATTAATTATGTATGTGTGGGAATACATGCACATGCGTGTGTGTGCGTATGCATGCTACAAGTTGTCCAGATCAGGGTTTAGCGTTTCCAACTGCTAAGTACATTGTGTTGGAGATTGTGGACTTGTTTCAGATAACCTTGATTGGAGGGTAGGAGGTGAGGGGGACTGGTATTCAGAGAAAGGCAGTGTGGATTTGGAAGAGCTGCTTCAGAGTCCATGTTTGATACAGAGGTGGGAACAGGACCACATCATACACCTCCACGGAGAATGCAGCTCAGCCTTGGCACCTGGGCCCTGGCAGCTGTGTGAACTTCTTAGGAGCAATGTCAACATCATGAGGGACATCATCTTACCTGGAGGCTATAGCGAAGTTCTCTCAGAGGACTTCAAGATTGCTTGTTGGGGGCTCCTAGGTGGCTCAGTTGGTTAAGCAACTGCCTTCGACTCAGGTCATGATCCCGGAGTCCTGGGATCGAGTCCCACATCAGGCTCTCAGCTCCACGGGAGTCTGCTTCTCCCTCTGACCTTCTCCCCTCTCATGCTCTCTCTCACTGTCTCTATCTCAAATAAATAAATAAAATCTAAAAAAAAAAAAGATTGCTTGTTGGAGACTATAGTGAACAGATAGATCTTGATAGCAATTCGTGTCACTCTTCTGGGACTCCCAGGCACAACAACTGTGGGAATCCTTGCCAAGAGGGCAGAGGAGGTCAACAGTGATAATAGAGGGGGCTCTGAGTCATGTAACTTGTTTGTACTGATATACAGAAAACTGGTATAAATGTTTATAAATATGTGTGCATAGTATATATATATATATATATATATATATATATATATATATATATATACAGATAATATATTATCTGTATTTGTTATAAGTTTTATCCTATTCATTATTATTATCATCAGTATCATCTTCCCGACTATGCATTGAAAGTATACCCACAAATGTTAGCACAGGTAACTTCTGTGTGGTGGGGTTAAGGCTAAATATTTCCCAAACTCTTTATACTTTCAGGACTGGCAGAAATGTGTGCAATGAGCATGAAGCTTTCCTACAATCATAAAATACAAAAAGCTACAAAGTAAGTCCCATCCTTCTTTGACCGTCAAGGCCCAGCGGAAGTCTTGACCACTGAGATATCTTCTTTTTGAACTCCCGTACTCCTTCTTGGGCACACAACTCTCTTGACACTGTCAGCAATCGAGTCACTTGGTATTTCTTCTTTTTACTGGTGACTTCTTGTCATTTAATCTCCTTCATGATAAGGACCATATGTTGTAATAATTCCCTTGCTGTAGCAACCACTGATTGAATGTCTCTGATGGGCCAGGCACTGTACCAGAACTGAAGGGATGAACGTGCAGTCCGCGGACACTTGCTGCTTTGCAGAAGTGTGTTACTGGTCTATGGTAAGTACATAATTTGAGAGTACATGTTTAGAAAGTTCTTATAGTATCATTGTATTTTATGATAGCGAGAGTCTCTATGATGTTAACAAAAATCGGGGCTTGTATTTTGTGTGTCTTTGCTATTTTTCTTTTTTCTATTAACCTACTTTCCTTGTGTTGTACAAATGTATTGACCCATGAGTGATTGACTTGGGGTAAAAGAAAATACTCATCCTTCACCACAGACAGTTTGAGAAGCAGCACCCTAGGAGCTTTGTGAAGATCAGGTGATTTATTTTCCACAGCATGTCTATAAAGCAAGAGGCATTGTTCGTGTTTTTGGTGGCATACACGGAGGCTGATACAAGTTAGATAACTTCACCTAGGTCCCCAAGTAGAAACCTTGGGTTTGGGGCCAGCATGTTTCCACTGGCCTTGCATAGTTTACCTCAGCTGTTGATCCGTTGGTGTCCAGCACTTGTTTATCTTGCTAGGACTTCAGAAATGCTGATTACCTAACCCTGGTGGCTGCTCTCCACCCCCCACCCCCAACATGGGCCAATGATGCCTGAGGACCAGCTCAATGGCAGCCTTTATTGCAATCCCTGCAGCAGGGATGGGAGACATCTTGGAGGAGCTTATCTCTGAAAAGAGGGATACAATTTCAAGCATGTTAACTGAAGCAATGTTGGAAGGGAAAACAGAGTAAAACAATACTAAATGTCCATTTGCAGAGAAGTGGGTGCCTTCAAGGCCTTGACTGCCATTCCTGGGTCAGGGCTCTTGGAACGTGTGTGTGTCCTGAAGGAACTCATCTATAAAATTAGCCGCCCTCCAAATCTGGGTCTCTAATGGCCTCTGTGCCCTCTCTCCTTCCTCTGTTCTTTTTTTCTCATGGAGTTTGAATTCATTCTCAATGACTTAGATTAGCCATATGACTATTCTTTTCCCAGGATAGGCTCTGACCCTGTGACCTGAGACCCAATCCTGTGAAAGCTTTATCTAGTCTCAGGCTTACTCTACAGATAGGGTTTCGCCTCACTGTGAAGCTCATTCCTTGGGGTCATATCAGATGGGATTGTTTACTAGACAAGTTTAGTAGGGACTAGGAAGACTTCAGAATGAAGCCAACTGAAGGAAGCCCAACCAAGAACAAACAGATGGTGTGTGTGTGCGTGCATGTGGGTGACCCACAGCCCGAAGGATAGTGTGCTGAATGACACAGTGGCCTTTTAGTTTGATCAGAGTTGTCAATGTCCCCAGAGAGTTACTATCCTGGCTTGGTTAGAAAACAGATCTTTAGGTAGTAAGGATGATCTAAAAGTCAAAGAGAGGTCAGTTCTGTGGTTCTGGGGTGTCTGTTCCACTTGGAGCTGGGCCAGCCTTCAGAAGAGGGATCTGTTTTAAGCAAATCAAGATCACAGGGGCTCTGCTTCTCAGCCTCATGCTTAGAATGTAGCTCCAGCACTGAATAGAGCTCCAGATGTGTCATATAGGAAACTGAGGCAAGTGCTCACACATACAGACTGTGGCTCTCATGTGGTCATTCCAAGTAGCTGTGATTTGTTCAGCAGGGAGGCTTCATAGCAATGTAAGAGGAAGCAAGAGTACTTCCACACTCTGACTTGCCAGCAGGTTTGGGCTTATGGTTATAAGACTGCCTTGAGAGGCAGACTGTTTGGGTTCAAAACTTTACTCCTCCAATTGTTTGCTGAGTACCCTTGGCCAATCCACCTGAACAGCTTCTGCAGCACATCTCTAATTTATAAAATGGGGATCACAATATAACCCACATTACTGAGTTGTTTGGAGTATTAAATGTTACTAAGGTGCTCTGAAGTGTGCCTGGTACATAATAGGTGCTCAGCAGACATGGAGGTTCAACAGATGGGCAGGTGCCTGACCTCAGCTAGAGGAGTTCAGTGGGGGCAGAAAGCCTAGCTAACCTCTACCCAATCTGACCTCTACCCAAGTACCCAAACTACATGATTTGCAACTCCTTGTGCATGCTCTAGTCCTGCTCTTTTTGCAAGGTCCAAGTGCCCTCCTGCTTACTCAAAGTTACTGCTCCAGCAATTCTGTCTGCCTCCCTGTGCTGTTGATTTCACTCCTCCCTGCTGCATACTTCCCTTCAGCACAATACTGTTTCTCCCATCTGAAGTAAATCTTTTCTTGACTCTCTCTTCCCCCAGCAGATGCTGGCCAATTTCTTTGCTCCCCTTTGCAACACCACCCATTCTCTCTTAAACCTGTCCAAAGCAGGCCCTATCACCCAACCCTCCAATGAAGTTGCTCTCGTCAAGGTCATCAGAGGCCTATGCATTGCTAAGTCCAATGCTCAATTCTCACTTCTCCTCTTATCTCACCTGGTGTCAGCACTTTGAGCATAGCTGACCACTGACTCTCCCTTCATACACTTTTCTTCACATGGCTCCTAGGCACTACATTCTTGGTCTACAGCACTGGTGGAACTTCTCAGTCTTCTCAGTCAGTGGCTCCTCCTTCCCCTTGATCTCTTTATGCTACAGGTCTCTGTCCATGATCTTCTTCTCTTCCTTATGTGCACTCACGCCCTAACTGATCCCATATAGTCTCATGGCTTTTAAATGCCTTCTATACATCTTAGGCACAACCTTTCAGCCAAATTCTTGACTTCTATACAACCAAATTCTATACAACTGCCTTTTCAACTCTCATTGAGTGTCAAAGAGACATCTTAACTCAACATGTCCAGAGCTGAGTTCCTGATCCTCTCCTCCAACTATAAAATCCATTCCAACTACAGCCAGTTATCAGTTGACAGCCATTGCATCCTACTCCTTGCTCAGGAAAAACAAACAAGCAAACAAACAAACAAAAACACCCCCCCCCAAAACCCAAAGCAAAACAACCCCGCCCAAACCCTAGAGTCTGTGTTGACTCCTCTCTGACACTCCATATCCAAACCATCAGGAATTCTGTTAGATCAACCTCAAAATGTATCCAGAAACTCAGCAGCTCTCACCATATCTACTGTTACCTGAAGATGATCCAAACCACCATCATCTCTAGCCCGACTTTCAACAATAGCTTCTTTCCAGGTGTTCCTGCTCCCACCCTTGCCTGTTTTCACTCTATTCTTAACTTAGTAAGTAGTCAAAAGATAAGAGTCAGAGTGTTCCACTCCTCTGCTCAGTGCCTCACTATCTCCCTCCTCTGCACCCCCCACATTCTACTGCAAACAAGAGCCAAGTTCCTTAAAATGGCCTACTAGCTCCCACATAATGTGGGATTCTGTTACTCTCTGACCTCATCTCCAACTCTTGTCCTTTTTGCTCACTCCACAGCAGCCACACTGGCCTGTCCACCCTTCCTCAAATGTGCTTAGACACTCCTGGGCTTTGGAGGCTTTGCACTAACTGGTCCTTCTGCCAGGAACAATACTTCCTTTAAATATCAGCAAGGTGGACACCCTCAACTTTTTCATTTCTTTCCACCCTGCCTATCCTTTAGTAGAATTTAATGATCCTGAATTTAATTGAATTTAATGATCTTTCTTTCCTGGCATTTCCAATCCACCTTTACCCTGTGCTGTGTGAGCTTCCCACTGCCCCCCTCCAAACCCCTGCCAACCAGAGTAAGTATCACCTTCTTAGGTTCTGCCTAATTTGTTATTTAAAAGGTTTACTTTTTATTTTCTGGGGCTTTTTTTTTTCCTCAAAAGAGCTTGTGATTTGTTCATATATGTATCCCAGGTGACTGGGACTGTGACTAGCACAAATAGACCTTTGTAAATGTGTGCCAAATGAGTGAATAGATGAATTGTTAGACAATCACAACATCCAAAATAACACAGGCCTGGTTATTTTTGAAACTTTAAAGGCTGAGAATGAATCCAAGGACCTCCTTGGTCATAGTTACAGGAGGGATTTCAGGCACTTCTCATATGTTGCCCACTTTGAGATAACATCTGCAAGGGTGTCATTTGTGACAAGGAATTGAGGCAGAGGTTGACCAGTCGAGAACTGGGCCTGATTTTCACCAAGTGATTATAGGCTCTTCCTTCCCCCTCCAAGCCACCTTGTATGAGCTTTCTGTCTGTTGAGTGATGAGCAGTACAAACCTAGAGTCCACTTTCCCTCCCAAAATCTGTTCTGTAAGCCCTGGATTGCTCCAGAGCTATTCTTCTATATAGCTTTGACTGAGTTGAGACCTTTTGTGCAAGCCCTTCACACAGATTTTCAAAGAAATTCCATTAGCTCTTTGATGTTTAATGGTTTCATGGCTCACAAGTCCTGGAGTAACCTGTATATAGGTCTCAGTACATCTTCATAGCGATCACCCTTCTCCACCACCACCACTGCTTTCAGAATCATTTCCTTCAAAACACTAGAATTCTTTGCTTCTGCCAAAGGAGGGAGACAGCGGGATCCTGGCCCCTACCCACCTCATGAAGTGAAGGTGAACCCAGGCAGAATCCATATCTTTCATGTCTTTCACCATGGCCATGGTCTGCTCTGCACCTGACTGCTGGGGCCATGGCCACAACACTGGTCTCAGCAATCCTCCTGGACCCCGCCCCCCCCACCAGCCTGTCTTCTTGCACGGGCAGAGAGCCAACTACTTGCTGCTTTTGTCTTATCCCAGGCGCTCTAATCTGCTCAAGGTAGAGTTCTGGTGACCCATCGTACCTTCTGGATTGGAAACAGCATCAGCCAGCAATGTTGCAGGCCCAGAAAAGTTGCTGTTTGGTTGGTTCACTGTGTGATCGCCAGGACCTGGGATTTGAGGATTGATGGCATGTTCAGGGTGGTGATGTTTCTGAACAATGTATTGTGATGGAGAAGATACATTTGTCTTGGAAGGAAATATTCATTCTACACATAACAGCCCTTGAAAGATGCCTAGCAATTGGGGCCACAATAATTCAGAGTAAAGGAACATCCACAGCTAATCCCCAAATGGCTTATTACCCTTGTTTTCCTATGTCTCCTCACCCCACCCCAGCATGCTGCTTCTCACTTTTACCCTGGGTTGTGGTGGAGTTTGAAGACAGAGGACTTCCCCAAGGCTGGGTGGAGCCCCAGGTGTCCTGGTGATGCAGTCTGTTGTTTTACTCTAAGAGTGTAGGCTTCAGACTTGCTTGGCCCTGGCCCTGGGTTCATGTCCAAGGCTGTCACTGGCCAACCAGGTGATCCTAGCAACTTGCTTTTGATATCTGACCCTGAGTTTCCTCCTCCATAAACTTGGCCTGGTGGTGCCTACCTTGCTGGTGTGTTGCAAGCATTAGAGACAATGTATGAAAACAAACATCAAAGTGCCTGGCATGATTTAGGCACTCAGGGGATGGCAGCTGCCACTCTTGCTATGCACTGGGGACTTTTGAGCTCTGTATTCCTGAGTCCCCTACACAGCTGGAGTATGCTAGGACCCAGAAACTCAATCAACTTCAGAGGCATTCTGGTAACTAAAACTGCCACTTAACTCAGCGGGGATAGGGCCAGCTTAGGTTGCTGACTCACACAGCAAGAGGTTCCCAGCTTGTGTCCCCTCTGGATACTGCTCAAAGCTCAAAGAATTTATGTAAATGAAACAATGAATATTCTCTTTTTCTCATCACCTTCCAGAAACTCCTTTCTCTGCCTCTCCCTTGGCCCTGTCACTCATCTCACAGCCACCGGAAATCCCACCCTTGCTCAGCTTTCACCTAAATCAAATGAAGATTAACTCTTTGCAGTACCAATGTAGTGTGTTGTTGGGGAGGGATGCAAAGGGGTGGGAGCTACACTAAACCTCCAGGCCAAGGCGGGAGTGAGTCTGGAAGCATTAATTACTTCCTTGCTGGGCTGAGGCAGGTCACCCAAGCCTCTGTGCCTCCCTGTGGAGCCTCCTGCCTGAGGCCTTCAGGATTCCAGCAGTCATCTCTTTTACAGTGCAGCTTGCAGTATACTCCCACTCTTTCTCCCTTTATACTGGGTACTACTGGTTCTCTGACTGAATTGAGCTTCTTGGCCCACACTTGCAAATAAGCAGTTTAGACAACTGGATGATTATTCCCCACCAGAGCCAAAGAAAACATAGATTCAGACAAGTTTTAGAAGGACATTATTTCTTCCCCTGAGCTAGCTGGAGCTTCCTGTAAAACAGGGGTAATCTTACTGACCTGGCAGAGATACTATGTGGCAAGCCCCTGATACAGAGGAGATGCTCAATAAATCTTTGCTCTGCAGGCTCTCCCACTTACTAGCTGACTGACTTGGTGCTGACTGACTTGTATGAGCCCCTTTTCTATAAAAGGGAGAGAATTGAAAGTCGGCCTTATTCCCCAAAAGATTCAAGGCTGCAATTGGGATTACTGAGACCCATCCCATGGACTTTACATGTTTCTTTTGAGGACAGAGACCTTGTGAGTGCATTGGCAAGCAGACATGGACAGCAAGGTAGTCTATGGAAAAGCACTCTGGATTTGCAGGGACCAGATGTGGGGGCTTGTCTAGGATCTTGCTTGTCTAGTCACTTGCCACCTTTGTGTCTCTAGACAGGAAAGTCACTTAGTAATCCGAACCTCAGATTCATACTTTTTCTACCTCTGAATGTGGCATTGACACACAGGGCTCCTCTGGGGCCAGAAACATGCCTTTTCATTTTCTGCAGCCCCAATTTCTATCACACTGCCTGAATCATAAAAGGTTCTCACTCTTTTCTTGTTTGCTGAGTGAATTTGGAGCTGCTGAGGTGTCATAGTTCCTACTTTTGTTTGAAGCCTCCTGTGTCTGCAGGCTGAGGTCTATGGGTCCCTGGGCCCAGGGGTTTCTATGGGTCCCTATGGGTCCCAGGTCCTATGGGACCCTGGCTCCAGTGACTTTACCCTGCACACAGCTGAAAACAGGATAAGACTGACTGGAGGCAAAAGAAAGAGGGTACCCTGGCCACTTTTTTCTGTGTGATAGCTGCTCTCTCTGAGCCCCACAAAGCTAGATGAGGCACCTCTCCTTGGGGTTCCCTACTAGAGGACTTAGTTCACACAGTGTTTAGCTCTAAGGGTAGATGTGGTAGGCTTTAGGGGTGGCCAGAACATCTTATGCATGTTCTTTGCTTGTAGCTGAAAAGAATGTGAAGGATGACTCCTATATGTCCAGATTTGCTGCAGGGTGAAGCAGAGGATTCAGAACCCCCTGGTGATAGAATAGATTGGACGGGCATTGAGCTCCTCAGTACAATGAAGTGAGAAAGTGTGAAAGCTCCTGGAGGTGGGAAGAAACTTGACACCACATGCTTAGTGCACCATGGGCCACCATGCTAGGTAGCCCTCTGGACTCCCTATGCTGGCTGAAGGAGAGAGTCAAAGTGCTAACTCTGCTCCCTTCTCACCCCAAAATGCATACAACCCCCCCCCACACACACACAAGCACACACACTTTTAAAACAATTGGCACACCTTAACAAACTGTAGTTTCTGAGAGAAGTGCCGGGTTACCTTTCAGAGATGCCACAGGTCGAGTCTTCTCTGTGACTCATCCAAGAGGCTCTGCTGTTTTTGCTTTTTAAAATTATTATTATTCCAGGATCCTCATTATTATTAACCATGTTTGTTCTCATTAAAATCAGCCATAGCTCCCACCCTTTGAGGCTCCAGATTCTGCTCACCTCTTCCCCACCTTATTTCTTTTTCTCCACATTCCCCTTGAACATAACCTTAATCGTTCAGTGGAGAATTTGTTTTTTCCCTAATGTCCATGTTCCCTTTAGTGCCTCCATAGTTACTCTCTTCTCCATCTTCAACAGTATTTTCAGGCCTCAGGTTGTCATCTCACCAAGAATTTTCTGACAGTCCCATCTTTGTAATTTCTGTAGTGCCCCACAATGTCCTTTTCCCTGCAACCACCCCTCTTTCCCCTGCCCTCCTCTCAAGCTGATTTAAGTGTATTTTCTATTTCTACAGTACCCCATGATACCCCCTTCCCTTTGCCAATGACCCCTCCCCCCAAGCTGGGTTAGGTATCCAAAAATACCTAATACACAGTATTTTCACAGAATGCTTTGCTGCTCCTTTTGAATTCCCCCAAACTTATTTAAGCATCTCTTGGGTTCTCATAGAATCCTGTGATGTCCCCTCTTTCCCATCCCACTCCCAAGACAGGTCCCGCAAGTGTTTCTACATTTTTATGGCATGCCATACCCACTCCCTGTTA